>JALLLT010000067.1:0-135721 GCA_025266875.1 Fennellomyces sp. T-0311
TTGAATGAAGATCCTATATGTGTCATCAGTATCGTTATACCAACGATCATACGATCACTAGGTGTACCTTGACTACCAACTTGCCGTGGCATTTCCGGTCGCGCAACACTCCCATTCAATGAAATTATCTCGTGCTGCTTTTGATCATATGTAATGTACATGGTATGATGCTCTATGTATATAATCTGTGCTTGTATATGCTATTTACATTATTGATGCCAGTCTTATGTTATGCAACTCACCAGTAACAGGTTCTGTCACCAAAGTATGAACTGGGCTTGGACCAGAAGGGAACCTTTGAGGAAAATTAATGACAAAGGATTGAAAAGTAACGCGAAGTAGCTGAATACTCAAAAAAGTGTTCAGGATATGAGAAAGAGAGCGACGAAAGTGGACGAGAAAGAAAGTGCATTTCAGGTATAGTCTGTGCTACCACAAGAGTGTCACGTTACCGCTAAGCCTAAACTTTACAAGACCACTATGTAAAAGCCAGTTAAGAAGTCTTTAGTCGCTTTTTATCAAAGATACATTAGAAATTGATTACATATTCAGGAGTTGCTTACTTTTTTTGGTAGTTGTTGAACCAATGTAAGTATAAACGGAGCCTTGTTCACTTGTAGAGAAAATGTTCTTTCAGTTTCTCATGCGATCCATGAAGACTGCCATTCTCTTATCTAGATGTCAAAAAGTATGCATGTATGATCCATGCGGGAGTATATGAGAATATGACGGGTGACACGTGGACGTTTTGTGTGCAACTGGCGGGGCATTTTGACAAAGTCGCATATAAAAAATTGCCACTGTGTAAGAAATTGCTTGTTATTTCTCTTTACGTCTCTCAGATTCATGACCGTAGTAACGACAACACTCTATGTTACCTATAAGCGCGGCAACATTCTTCTTGTATTAACTGCTCCGCACGGTGGATACAAGTAAACAAGTGAAATATTTGAACGCGTCGAATCTGACGACACGGTGCATACATCAGAAAAAGGTCCCACCAGCGCTGCCCACGCCATTGCTGATAAAATTACCTCTTATTATGGATGTCGACCGGTCAACTCACTTGGCTAAGGAATCTCCCGAAGGTCAAACAATATGGAAGGTAAATCCGTGCACAATTGCTTTTCTTTTTTAAAAAAGCTATATTTTAAAACATGCCAAGGAGTCCCATCAATTCGTGCGATTGGCGTTAGACAAAATTTGTGAGCGTTATTATAGCGGAGACTTACTGCTAGATATTCACGGTAAACAGTACATTATCTTATTAGTACATGTCATCTCATAATAGTTAGGCCTTTCGAAACATAAGTTTGTAACGCTTCGTTATCTTCATCGAGAAAACGAGCTATCAGGTACTTTTAAGGATATAGATCAACCTGTTCTTTAAAAGTTATCTCTGAAAGCGCTCGCTCGATGCATCTTCGTTTAGCCTACCGAATTATTCCTCTTTCCGTCAGTTAATGTCAACCTGTCAAAACTGTAACATACACGCATTAACAACACCAGATCAACCGGTAAATAACGATGCTTGTTATCGCGGAGGATATATTACAAAGACATATCATACCAATGCCATGTGCGTTTCAGCGATAGTGAGCAAGAACTTGCTGCTCTGGTGGTTTTCAAAGGTACTATTCATTGTCTGTACCATACACTTACAATAATTTCCTGGTATTATATTGGTCTGCACTGTCCATATGTATTAGGTATCAGAAATACTGACATAGAAGCAATAGAGCCTATCATTGCTGAGTTTAATGTCTTCAACAACAGTATCTGCTGAATGATACCATTAGTATCGCTGATCTTATTCACTATCAGTACTCTTTTGTGCCCGTAGACGTTGACGCTTCCATCAGTAAGCGGTTTCTCGCGATAACGCATGTGTGTTTGGATACCGTGGCATAATATAAACATGCGCGTAGTGATCCAATGCTGAGCCAATGTCCCAATCTGCTGTACTTTTCCAACGCAAATTTGCGCCGTACGAGGTTCTATCATAAGATCCTATGCAATGCACTCGTGATCAATTTTGACTCGCTGTACCAGTGGTATCCGAAGATTACATGTACTGAAAGCACTTTCGGGTACTTTATCGTTCCTAATATGGACGACATCGCCATTGACAACACGAGTGGACTACGATAACTGAGTATCTGTCAGGTCTACAAACCGGACATGGTACTACACCATTTAAGCGTCAGCGAACAAACCTCCGTTTTTAGCCGTTCAAAAACATGAGCACATCAGTGACAGTATTGACTGAGTGCCCGTACATGATCGTATCTGGTTGTTTTAATTGCGAATCTAGCTTTCGATAGACTCGGCTGTCTGCCGAGTCGACTGTTCGTTTAATCAATAATTCCCTGCTCTAGAAAGGGTAGTGATGTACTATGGTACAGCCTTAAATCGACCCATAATTAGAGACTCAACACGATCAAACAAGTGGATACGTTAAACTTACAACATCTTGCGCCGTCGAATAATGCCATGGTGTTGTGGGGGTCTGCAAGAAGAATTAGCTACTCGATAGGAATTTATCAGTGATTAAGATGATAAATTTGTTAAAAGCTTTTTTTTTCATAATCATCAGCCTTATCCTTGTTTTTAGAAAGCGATTAGTATACTTGTTTTGGAGCCTTTAAGCAAAAATACTATTTTTAAAAGCAACCCAATTTCCTCGACTTTGTAATGGGCTGACAGAACTGCTTTATTGGGTTCTTACAATTGCAGAAATCAATCGATTATCGTTTGTACGTAGGTATTTTATCAAAGAATTAAGCAAAATTGCATGGGCAAACCGGGTGCATAATTGATACTGTAGCAATGACTTAATCTACGGACAAACATAGCAAAACCACGGTACAAACACGGGAGCTTACTTTCCAATTCCTTTCTAAAATTATCTGCGAATATGAAGACGAAGCAAGAATTATTTAATAACGGACGGAAGCCTATAGCTAGAATGCTATATCTATCGACTAAGAAGCTGGTCACGCGAACGGACACAACAGCCGGCATATATGCCACCGGGATAACCCCTTTGTTAAGTTAAAACATGATGTAAGTTATGGTGTTCCAGTCCAAAATGCCCAGATGGGTGGATTGTTTCATTTAAATCAGAGAATCTTATGCTTTTACAGTGAAGAGCTTTATATAATTTTACTTGTATTACCTTTTCAAGGCGGTCAAGTTTCTAGGCATCAATAAACTCGGTTATATAATTTGATTGGTGATGGCCGAGCACATACTATCAAAGAAATTTGAGCGGAAGCGGGAAGGAATTGACCGATAAATGGACCGTGTGTTACCTATACGTGCGTAGTAGTAACAATTAATATGCGGAAGCATCCACTAATGCATCAGAAGCATAGCAATAGCTACTCCGATTGCTGCCCATTACCACTATATCATGGTATAATGCTAGAGGCATACCTGAGTATTGCGCTTTCTAAGTCGAGGTACAATTCGATCAAAAGAGCTGTATGTAATATTATGTAATGTGTAACCCAGGCGTGGCTCTATTTGGTTACAAATGCAGTTTCAAATATTTCTTTTACTTGGGCAACTGCTGCCCCTGAAAATCAGTTTTTCGAGCTTTGAATGGCATGTATGGCCTATTCCGCGGCAACGCACTGACAGATATCAAGACAATTAAAAGATTTACATGTCCGTTACGTATGCTATTGACGATAATTATGTATTGGTCTATAATATGCACCTAGTTTAACGTATACAAGCGGCTATACACGAATGGTTTAACACGCGCAATCCTTTCTATTTGAAAAATATAGGAATAGCAATGAGGAGCTTTCCTCACTTCAATACGAGGACGAGTCAGACTAATATATAGCATTTGTTCATCCATCTGTCACATCACGTGTATAACCATCTCTTGCGGTCGCCTTTTAAAAATGGGCGTATTTTCCTGCAAACCTTTTGTTTCGCTTCTTTGCGAAAAAAAATGACCTTTGCTCCCAAAGCGCCCCTAAACCCCAACAAGTACTCTTTCTTACTACCTGGAATCACATATCATTCACATGCCAAAGTTCAAGATTTGCTTCAAAAAAACCATGAAGAACATGATATGTTTTATACAGTCAGTGGCTCTCACAAGTAATGCTTTTTCACACACTTCTCTTTCCAAAACGCTAACACCTTGGTGTTACAAAAGCCATTTAGTCCATCAACTTTTAACTGCTTACGCGTTGGGTGCTGACGCAAACCAGTTACAAAAAATCTTCGATGATCATGCGGTATATCAGCGATCATTACCACCTTCAGTCAGTGACTTGACGCGAGACAACTACAAAGAGTACCTTGGTAACCGGGACGCATATACCAGCTACCTTAATCTGTTTAAAAAGGAAATTGAACAACACGGCATGTGTGACACGATTCGACGGTGGGTGTTTGCCGATGATATGCTGGCACGTACAGTGGGAGGAGCGTTTCATCCAGTCATTCATCTTGGCTATGCCATCGAATTTGATTTGCCATCTGTGGCTGCAGAAGGACTGGCTTTAGCTGCATGTTCATCAGGCAAATTTTCATACTTCTTACCGGATCATTCTCCTGTACAAGATACTTTGGGCAAAATCAATGAATATCATGATACGGCGGACTACACGGTTGCAAATCTCGGTATTGGATCCAAACCATGTACAAACGGCAATCACTCCAATGGTCACAAAAGTCTTGAACAAGTATTGAAGGACAATGCGATGGTTCAGCTGGCTGAGGAAATCTGCAAGGATCCAGATTTCGATGACGTTGTCAGCTTTGCGGATAAAAACAAACTTCGGGTGGTTCTAGCAAATGAAAAAGCGGTTGAAAAACTTAAAGGATATACTTCACGATGGCAAGTGGACGGTAAGAGGAAATATAATGAGTACATAAAAAAACACGATTGATTAATAGTTAACGAGATTAGATAGCGATGTGCAAATCAAACTGAAGGAAATGTTTATGGCCTCTATGCTTGTTTATGGTGCGGGTGCCATCCGAGAACAAGGCATCAAACTTGATTTTTTCCTGTTACACGCACTCACATCAATCCATGCCATTCATTCGCTCGTTCCTATTCTGAAACCACACGAAACTGCTGACTTGCTACGTGGCCACGCCGTTGCGACCCTCGCATGGTACGTATCGCGAGGTCGACCAAGTCTACAGGTAGACTTGCTGCTCAAATATGAATTATCGGAATCTACAAAGAATGCCACCAATCCATGGCTCAATATTTTCGAGCGTGCCATTCCAGCGCCTGAAGCTCATATTATCAAGGTCGTTCGTGCATGTGCTCTTGGTCAGATCCTTTACGGTCACGAGTGTTTGCCATTGGAGCAAGCATGGCTCAAGCTGGCAGATATGACACTTACTATTTCCGGTGGAAAATGTGATGGCGGAAGATACTGGAACTATAATGGAGTTGGCTTTGCTGATGCCTGGAAAGAATAAATACGATATGTTTCCCAAAGAAAGCAAATCCATTCATACGTTAAGGTATCGCTATTTAACTTTTTCGGATGTTATACTGTATATGCACAATCCAAGTTCACACCTAGTAACGCAGGATTCCCATGGTGCCATTTGTTTCTGCTGGTTCTTTATTTAGTGTATATTTAATTCCAGTACAGTGCCAAGTCTACGTATTCGTCAATGTACGCATCTATGCCTAAATGAATTGGTATTTAAATGATAAAGTGACGAAGATCGCATTGATAAAGTCTCGCGGTATATATATACCCGTAACGTGTCGAGTGGCCGGGGTGCGTCTTATCCCGGTGAATCGTAATATTTTTATCACGAGATATATATCTCTCACTTTATGCTTTCCGATGCACATTGCTAATCGCCATGTATTTAGCCATTCTTATAAACAGACTGGGAGAGGGTTAAAAAAAATAGTTGCCTCAGTTTTTATGCGATAGATTTTATTACAGAGGAAAACTGCTTTTATATATGACGGTTACTAAGGGATACTTTATGGGCATATACTAAGTGGATCAATACAAAGATCTCAGTACGTGCGATGATGACCTAGACCTGTTATGTACCGTTCAATTTAACAGAAAAGTCGATTGAAAGCAGCATGATAGTTATTTACTTCTCAAAATTGGCTTTTCAAAGTGACATACATAACATGCAAATTGGTTCGAAGAACAGTGAATTACCATAGTAACCACCACAAAACCATTAGTAAAAATCGATGATACACGTTGCACAAGCAAACACGGCCTCTGTCCAAGCAAGATCAATTCATATCCCGCATCGGGCGTCCGTAGAAGCGCCCTGCCGTGTTTCGAAAGTTTCTTGCACCTGTTCCTGCAAATGAAGTACACCCTTGTCTCCGTACCTGCATTAGGCCAGAGTCAAAACACGCTTTTGAACATCAAGAGTAAATTGGCTCAATATGCCGAAACACATCCCTTCAACATCCCCGAGTTTAAGGTTATTTTTTACAACTTGTCAACCGTCGCCAAAGGTTTTGTTAACACGATTTTTTAATAATTCAGATTGGCACGTTGGATGCATTGGTTGTCTTATCAGATGAGCTTATAAAGCATGACACGGCATTTGAGCAAGCTGTCAACAAGGTCGCAGATATCCTCGGTAACTTGGTCAGAGGACAACCTGACGCCCTCGTGCAGGACTTTTTGTTGGTCAACGATAGTAAGTTTGGCTTACCGTGGTAAAATATGACATTAATATCTGTACCTAGAAACGGTGGATCAATACGTGAACACGTTTCAGTGGAACAGCATGAAATACCGTACCGACAAATCGCTCCAGGAAACAACCACGATGCTGACGCAAGTAAGGGATCATGGCAACCACCTCATGCTCGTCTCTGTTAACTGTATTTTAAAAAGGAAATGTCATCGATGGATAACATGATCAAGACCAAAATGAACGCGTATACCCAAAATAAGAATGCTCTAGTTACTCTTCAGCGCAAGCAGACGTAATTATTTCATACACCGTGATGGCAAGAAGGGAAAGCTAATGTATATGTGTAGCGGCAACTTGTCTGTGCGAAACCTCAATGGGATCGTTAAAAAGCAGCATTGTGTGCTGAACTCGGAGTATCTTGCGACGCTATTTGTTGCCGTGCCAAAGTATGAAGTACCATCACGTTGATCTATCTGCCTTTTAATTAATCAATGGATTCAGGTCCTTGTATAAGCAGTGGCATAACTCGTACGAGACACTTGTGTCGATGGTTGTTCCCCGCTCCTCTGTGTAAGTCTATTCCATTCACACAGCTATCGTCTTTTAACACAACATTAGCAAGATCTCCGAAGACGAAGAGTACGGGTTATTCTCGGTGACATTGTTCCAGCGCGTTGTAGATGAGTTCACACACAAGGCACGCGAGGAAAAGTAAGAGTTATGTGCGGCGGAAGTGATGCCATATTGAGCAATGATGCAGGTTTATCGTGCGAGATTTCAAATACGACGAAGAGGCGCTCAAGAGACAAGAGCAAGAGCTGCGAGAGACAGAGGAGACGGAGCGCGAGCAACAAACCGAGTTGATTCGCTTGTCTCGGACCAACTTTAGCGAGATGTTTTCGTCGTGGGTGCATCTCAAGGCGCTCCGCGTGTTCGTGGAGGCGGTCCTGCGTTACGGTTTACCGCCAGACTTTACTGCGGTGACGATCACGGTAAATAATTGCAAGGCACATGATTAAACAATGGCAAGCTAACCGACTGCGTTGCTCAGGCCGAGCCCAAGTTTGAGCAAAAGGTGGACCAAGTGCTGGTAGAGCAGTACGGTCATCTCGGCGGTGTGCATGGCATGAATAAGCAGCAGCGGGCGGAGAACAGCGAGGAGCTGCTGGATCACGAGCTGCAATCAGTGAATAGCACTGGATATCGACCCTACGTCCAGTTCGAGCTCGAGTTTGACTTGGAGCGCAGATAGAAAGAAAAGGGGAGGGCAATATAATGCGATGGTGTAAAAGCAAGCGGAATTGCATCAAAACACGTCAGGTCCTTTTATTTTTTGGCAATATGAAGCGGAAAAGCCCGCAATAAGTTGGGCCCAGTTGGAACTGCTCTTTCTTATTTCCTTACCCCTTTTACCTCGGTGCTCCAAGAGCACGCACTCATATAATCAGTCTTTATCTACCTCCTAATGACCTCGGAATCGCCTATTCTACAAGTTCCTGAACCGGACAACAACTACAGTCAGGATGACCTGATATACCAGCAGCAAGCAGATGAAGATGCGTTTGACAATGCCGAAGATGCCATTCCACAAAGACTCAAGCTGGATTTACGAGGCACGCGGGTGGACTTGGATCGAGATACTTTGGTGAATTTACCCGAGTCGTTACTTATTGCAATGTTCCCGAATGGTCTTGTTCTTGGACGGCAAGACGATGTGTTTGTGGATGACGAAGATGAATACGAGAGTCACTCGCGCGATTCAGTCGGGATTGAAGATCAGGTCAATTATGTGGACTTTGATCCACTTTGTTTGGATTACGTTCTCAAGTTTTACCAATACGCCCGAGAACAGCATGAAAAGGCTACTCAGGAAGAAGGGGAGACGTCGCCTCAGCACTATCACCAGCAACTGGCAGCGACGGCCACTTCGTCGGTCTACTATCCACTGCTGACAAAGCAACCAATCATTGTGCTGCGCGAAGAGCTCGAGTATTACTGCATTCCGCCATCCGGCAGCGACATGGCAAGCTTAAAGGTGTCGTGCGGCCACCATCTCAAACTGCACGATCAGATCTTTGATGCGTTGCAAAAGAATATCTCGCGTGAGAACAATGTGGCCGAGCAGCATTTGATCGATATGCTCTGTGATGCCGGATTCATGCGCGACGATCGATGGGGGTATCGTGAGCTCGAGCCAATGCGTACATGTGTCGTCAGCATGGCGTTGGTGCTTTTAAAGACAACCGGGCCAGACAATCACATGGCAACGGCCCAGAAACTCCTGCTGTTCTGGAGAAAGCCCGCGGTATGTTTGTTGTTGCTACGGTTACTTTTGCTATGATATACTCATTTGTTGCGTAGAGAAAGTGCTGGTGGGATGGAAACACTTGTGAAATACAAGGCCAAAAGGTTCGATTGTGGGCTCGGCGAACGTGGACGTTAGAACTGGCATTAGTATAATACTTGCCAAAAAATACCTTTTCCTTCTCCACTATTGGATACCCTTCCTTCCTATTTCTTCCCTCTGTTTTTTCGGATAGATGCCGCTCTCTAACACTGTAATCTCCTGAAAAATTTAATTTTCTGGCTTTCTTTCTTCTTCACCCACAACAAATGCCCACGGAAAAAGAGATATTGGAGAATCAGGCAAGACCATGAATGATATCCGTCCCTACATTAGTCTAATAATAACCAGCTCCAAGAGTTGACAGTACTGAATGCTGAGCTTGCCTCCGTCCATCCGAAAGCGGTACCGTATTTGTTTTGTTTTTGCATGAATCTTTCGCACGCACGCCCTAACCCCACCACAGCGTTTGTATGAACGCATGGTGCCTTCGTCCAACATTTTCTTCCTTGCCAGTGACAAGAATGCAGTCCGGTCAGCTGCCAAACGTAACCTTGAGATCATCATGACCAACCGCGAGACGCTTACAAGGGTCTACGATAGAACAATACGATACTGTCGCGAGCAAGTTAAAGTTGCAAGATACAAAATAAACTTTTTTACAACTCCTCTCAATAACCATAATGTCTGATCCCATTGCACCACACAGTGGGCCCATCTCGGCCTACATGAGCGTTCACGCCGGTATGTACTTTGCTTTGACGTCAAATGCATGCATCAAGCTTAGCAAGAAATCTCGATCATTAAGCCACGAATTTGGCTTATGTCCGATACTTCTCAAAGATTGACAATGCAACATCGGCCACGTTCAAAAGCATCAACGCGCGTGGATTCACGGTTACGTACACATTGCCTGAAGGAATCGAGCAAGAAACGTTTATTGAGTTTAAAACGCCACTGACGAACCGCGAAGACATTCGACCTGTGCTGGAAGAAATGGCCAAGGAAGCTGAAACCGCGTTGGGATTGGTAAGCAGAAAGAAAGGCGGTAATCATAGCAAATGAGACTAAAGAAACAGGGGGAAACGGTAGCCAAGCTCTTTGGCTGGTCCTCCGCCGCTCAAGGCCATTGCCAAAGCATTTTATGCGCAGGCAACGGACATGTACACGCCGCCTGAACCCGCGGTCCCTCTCGATACGTTCTACCCAGCCGAAGTGTCGCACCAATTACTCATTGCGTTTGGTATGGGCACGCTGGGTCTGCTAACATTCGCATCGGAAGAATATCTTGCACGACAATTTCCTCCTCAGGTGCTGGAATTCCGTAACCTATTCGGTGATCGCGTCCTGCACGGTATCTGGAACATGGCGCTCAGCATGCATTCCATCGAAGCATTATTGGCATTCGGGATCTGTGTGCGCCGGGGCTGGTACAGCCCCATCAATGTGTGTAAGTGGACAGTGAGCACGGCGCTGTTTGGTGTTGCGTCGATGAGCAAGCTGTTGAAGCATGCCAAAAAGGTCAAGGCCGAATAAAGGAAAGACAGTTTATTTACTACAACTACTACTACTACTACTACTGGATTTATATACAAAAGTTGTGTGATGCGTGGGTATTTACGAACGAGCAGCTTGAATGAAGAACTTTTGTGAAGCGTTGCCGGAGTCACCCATGACAACAATGATGTAAGACGTTTTAGTCTCAAGGTCAGCAGGCAACGTTATCTTTTGTGCGCCCGAGTTGAGTGGGAAATCAGAGGCAAGATCCCAGTCTATACGTTACACGCCACTGTAAGTCAGTTTTTTTCTCCCGTTCCCTTTTAAGCTTTTTATATACGTACAAAGGTGCTCGTTGATGGAGCCTTCTTCAAGATAACCAAGCTTGATCATGCCACTGTAACAATACATCAATACCATTGTTTTGTTCCGCTTGCCGCATTGCTTACGTAACGCCATCAGGGATCTCTTCGCCGACAACCGTGGTTTTCCTTTTTAACACATATGGAATCAGCAACAGTCACCTTTTCGTTGTTGTTGTTGTTGTTGTTTTCGCTTACCATTGAACGGTGTACGATTCTCCAGCGCGCCACTTGGAGCCAGAATTGGGCGTAGTTCTAGGGGAAGAGCGGCGTCAGTTTTTCAGTCCGTGGATGGGAAAGGGGTTGCTAGCGGATGATGTTTACATTTCTGGGTTCCAGACGATGGCGTTGGCGACGGTGGCAAGCACGAGGATGAGGAAGGCGGTCAAGGATTTCATGTTTTGCTGTTTTAATATTCACTAAAGAAAGAAAAAAACTGTCAACCAAAACGGTGTCTTTTTATACCAAAAAAACAAGGTTCCGGAAAAATGTTCACTTTTTGGACGATCCCACATAAAGAGTCTGGCCCTCTTTTTTTCTGTATACATCTACGGATTTCTTGACGTATCAGGAGCTATAAAAGCAGTTTTACATATTCGCACGGCCTTGTTTCATGCTTACTATTCATAGCGTGCATGACTCTTAAAAGCATAGTCAATGTTTAAACACAACTATTCTTAGCATTCACATGATCCTCCGCCTTTGCCCTGAAATCTGAAGACTAGTTTTTTTCCATAAACATCATTTTTTACAAGTGTTGCTAACTATAGCCCATACAAATCCCGGAAGCTTTACATGGCTTAGTATCATTTTTTCATATTGACGTGCTTTTAAATTTCAAGAAGTTTATGTTCCAGTGACGACAAAGTCGCTATATTTTTTTAGTCTCGATCAATGCATGAATTTCTTGCTAAGGCGCTGCATGTTTCAGCCTTGGCAAGCCCTCGTCAAGCAGGTTTGGTCTGGAGCCTTTTTTTTTGTAAAACGGGGAGAAAAAAAAGAATGTTTCGATTATAGAGTTGATCATCCGAAAAAGCCCTACGGTCGTACGGAGCGACCGTCGTACCAAACGCTTAATGTTGCGTGATGCAAATGAGATCATTGTAGCACGACGAATGGAAAAGAACTCAGCAACGCATCACAAGAATTATGCGTCTTCTGAAACATTTACTAATTACACTGACATATAGCAGCATTTTGACGTGTCCGGAAAGTGCAAATGTACATGCACAGGAAATGAATTATACAACACATAAATTAAAAATGATAAGGTTTCAAAAAGAGAGGGAAAAACCAAGACGCACGGAGCACGGATAGAAAACTAAAATCAGGAGTCGTTTTTTGTTGAACCTTTTTTTTGGACTAAACCTTTGCTCTTGGCTCACGATATTAATGCCAGCGTCAACAGCTTGCTCCGAAAATAAAGTACATCGATCTTGATCGTCCTCGAGATCAGAATCATGAGACTGTTAAACGCAAAAGTTGGGGCAAGGCGACGAGCTGAAAGGACCACAAACTAAAGAGTTATATGTATCCAAAGGAACCTATCACCATGGATCCGCAGCAGCAACACGTGCCACAAACAGTTCCGGTAGTTTTCTTTGTTTATGCACCTATGTAGCCACAAAATATAAACAGTATTCAAAGCAAATGAACTGGACACAAATGTTAACGGCAAACTCATCATTACGTTCAAATCATACCTATAGCGTAAGAACCTTCTCGTACATATGTAGGAAAAAGGTTTGTTGCTACTTATCCTGTAGTCAGTAAGTATAATGATGTAGAATCTTGTAATGCAGGGACCCACATCTAGGCTATGGTTTATTTCAATCATATTACAGCATGAACAATGAAGTATCGTATTAATGATGTCTGAAACTAGGCACAACGACTTATACTTCAAAGCTCCAGAGGATATATCACTCTTGCTTATATGATTGTAAATAATCTCTTTTGGGTCGATGAATAAGCTTTAAAGACTTCTATCAAAAGACCCGTGATCACGTGCAGATTATCGACAGATTATAATCCTGTACAGTACTGTACCGCCGCATATGTTTTTGTATATGTACATGGCCGTTGTTGTTGTTGTCGTTTGTATGTATATACATATGATTGCGTTATCATTACTTGGTTTTTACATATGTTGCATCTGAATGAAATTCTCATTCAAACTTTTAGTAACAAATACGACACGTAAGAGACCTCATCATTGTACGTATTATCAGTACTTAGAAATCCTTATGTTGATCATGCCTTGCCAAATACTACGATGTCATTATCTTATTTAATGATATTCTTTTGAGGAATATCCAAGCTAAATGCTAAAACCTGCGTAGGAGAACTGGAAAAAATTGTTTCCATAGGAAAGTTTAAAGCTGTGTCGCTTGAAATTCAATCTTTCGGGTACACATATGTTAAGCGATTAGAAAACTTTTCGAAATCCTTGGAACTTAGAAGTAACGCATATATTGAACTTTTGCTTGCTTGATCCAGACGGGATGTGGTGAAAACAGGGTCCATAAGAAAGGGGTTATGGAGGTTTGTCCAAAAAAGTAAATTTTGAAGAGACAAAGTAGCAGTGCTTGATATTTTAATATTATGACGGGAGTTTGGATGAGGAATTCAGCAGGCGTCTATATACAATTACAAGGTATCACCATTATCATTAAAAATGCCTAAAAGCTATAAGGTGTCAGAGTATGCACTACAGGCACCAAAATTGAGGCTTTTGCAATGATACGTAGGTACTGGGAGGAGAAAATAATTTTTTAAAAGGACCTACCCTTATCAAGGTTGCGAACGTTACTAATCAGACTCCATTTAACAATACACTTACACCATATTCCTCGGTCGAAGCGCCTTACATATTGTAGGATAATTGTGTGACATCAGTGACCATTGAATTTGCAGAATCACAAGCGTGATGACTGGTAAAATATCGCTACTTTGGAGTATCCGTCACTGCTGTCGTGAATCACAGAGTATCATTTAGATTGTGCTGTAATAAGCTTTTTTTGGTTGAACTTCGTGGCCGCGGTTTCAATAAACGCAATTTTGTGAAAGCCTATGAGAAAATAAACTACAGTGGCCGTTTTATATAACGATATGATGGTGCAGCCCAAACTTTATCGTTATATCGAAATATCGTTATATAAAATGGGATTTGGCAGTGATTACCGTTTTGGTGCGTCGAGATTTGTATCGTTATATCGAATTATCGTTATACAAAATATCGCTATATAAAGCGGCAACTGTACGTAGCACTTGCTTTGTCAAGCGTTACCCTCAACAGCCAGATTCATTTCTAAAAAGCAAACGATAGACATCAAAAATAGAACCGGTATAGGCTGGGATAACTAAAATTTGAGCAATAGAGCCGAATTTAATGAGACATTCTAAAGCTAAGAAGCCATCCTCAAAGGTTCTACTTTGTGATTGTTGTACATGGCCTCAAATGCCAGGTAACGTGATGGAGTTCCCTGTAAGGTAACACGAAAGAAGGAAGAGAAGAACATAGTGATCAACCCAGTCATCCGCTTTTTTCATTAATAAAAATATATTTTTTGTTTCATAAATGTTTCCGCGTCCAACACGTAGCAAATGAAAGAGAGATTTATACATAGAGAAGGATGGATTAAATAATACGTAAATTAGTAAGTTGTAAACGGGAATGCAAGAGTTGAATATACAAAATAAAGTAAAATTAGATGGCGGTCGATTGAACCTTTTTATCCAAGCCTTCATCTTGGATTCCTTCTTCAACCTTTTCTTCGTCATTTGGCTTTCCATCACCAATGTACACGGTTTCTTCCGAAAGGACATCAACCGTATCTTCCTCAAGACCGAATGGTTTCATCAACAGACCAAACACCAACGCAAGAACACTCAAACACAGACCGACAATGCAGAAGATGCGGAGGACATTGCCATACGCATCGATAGTAGGACCCCACTGTTCCTCAGGCAAAGCAGCAATGTAGTTGATGTCACCCATAATTGAAGCAAGATCATATTCACCAGGGACCAGCTTGGCGAGTTCCTGGGGCAAAAGAGAGTTCCAGACAGCACCGGCAATAGCTGAACCAATTGAGTAAGCCAAAGTCGTACCAACCTGGTACAAAGCCGTGGCAATGGCAAGATCGTTGTGTGGTACAGAGCTCTGTACAGCAACGAGGGTCTATATATTATTCTTTGCTTAGTATACGAAATACTCTGAACTCCCTCTGTAAAAAGTATCTTACCGGTACAAACACCCATCCGGCGCCCCAACCTGCAATAACCTGCGAAGCAACCAAGAAAACGACCGAAGCGCCAGGGAAACGGGATGGAATCATCATACCCATACCCACCATGAAGAATCCAATACCGATGAGGATGATAGGGCGATAGACTTTGAAGTAGCGCATCAGGTAACCAGCAACAACTTGAGCAACGAGATAGACGGCGTCATAACTGCGATCAACATGGGTAGCCTTGATCACATCCCAGTTACGCGAGATTTGAAGGTACATCAAAAAGTAAGACCAGGGGATGGACGAGATAATGCTGATCATGGAAACACACAAGACGCCGGCCATGGGAGTGAAGCTATCCCAGTTACCCATAGGAACCAATGGAATTCTGGCAATCTTCCATTCCCAGCCCAGGAAAAGCAGTAAAGTAACTGCACCACCGACCAGCAAGCCAATAGTCGTTGGGCTGTCCCAACCACCGAAATCAGTCATGGCCAACACCAAGGGCAACAAAAGCATACAGAGAGCGCCGACCAGCAGCAAGCTTCCAATCACATCCAATTCCTGAAGGACCCATCGAATACGCTCATTGAAGGTGCGCTTAGGAGTGTGTTCCTTGAGCTGTTGCTTGACTTGTTGGAGTTGACCAGATTTGCGCATCTTGTATTCAACATGCAACAGACCAGTGAACAGGATGATACCAGTACCAAGAATACAAAATGGGATCATAGAATAGACCCATCTCCAGTTTCCTTCGTACGTAATTTTTTGACCAGCAATGGGTGCAACAAAAATGTTGATAATGGCAGGCACATCATAGAAGGATTGAAACAGAGCGCGGTTAACTTTGCTGGTAAGATCTGCAAAAAAGGAATCGAGTTAGTCCCGATCTGGAAGTTTCAAAGTCCTATCGAATGTTTACCAGCAATCAAGACGTGGCCCATGCAATGGGCACCGGAGATACCAAAAGCATACAAGACTTGAGCACCCTATTGTTTCCATGTCAGCATGCTTTTTCTTCTAATCAAGATAAATGCATAAGATACTTACAGCAAAGTCATTGAAGCGTTGCGCACAAGCGTAGGTTACACCCGACACAATGTAAAAGGTTAAGGAAACCGCAAACACCTCAGTTCGGCCCCACAGATCAGACAGCTTTGCGTAGAACGGGATTAAGACGGTTTGAAGAAGGTATTGAACTGTGCTGAGTAATGCCGCCTTGTTGGCTGCAGTGAACAAACTGAGCACTTCAAACTGGACCGCGTACGTCGTGTTGCCTTCCCAATTCTTGGCCCAAGCAAAGAGAACGATACTATCATTTGCGCATATGTTAACGTAAATGCACATGATTCTGAATATATAACTTACCCAACAATGATAATCCACAAGTCGAGGCGACTGGCGAACTTGTTCATCAGATACACTTTTTGGATTCCCAAGGGCGTGTCGGGCGCCGGCTTGACAATCTTGCGTTCATGGACGGATGGATCGTCCTTCTCAACGTTCGACGTAAAGAGAGGCTTCATTTTGAGGATTAAAAGAGGTACTGATGGACCGAGAAACGGGAGAAGACGTGCGTTCCTTTTAAATGATTGTTTCAGTCTGGTATGAATGAAAAAGTTTTGACGTTACACAAAGATATTATCAGATGCTCTGCTCTTTAACTGAGTCACAGCGTACAGGGCGAGTCCAAATTTCGGGGAAACACGCTATTACCTTTTTAAAACCGGGGAAGCTCGGTCTTACTGCAGAAGACGAACTCGCCAAAGGCATTTTCTCTGGATATGGTCAATTTGATTCCTCTTGTGTTAGATCTCATCATACGATTATCGTAATACTCGACATTTCACATGAGCTGCTCTTTATCTGATCTTTTTCGTGTCAATAGTACATACTACCACATCCTCGGATTCGTTATCCATGTCATTTATATATATGGATCTTTGAAGAATAGATTTATTTTATAGTAGATATTTATATATATTGCACAAAAAGGAAGATGAAGAAGGATAGGGGATGATCAACAGGTGACATCTGCTGCTAGGCATTCTTATAAATCCACATTCTCTTCCTTTAAAGGTGTTCTCATTATATCCCATCCAATGTTAGCGTATACATTGTGCGGAATTGACCGGCCAGCAATCCATGATCCGACAGCAATGACAGGTCCAAATGCATTAGTCTGCATAACCGATTCTCTCTGGTATTGTAAAATTGTGAGTTATTACCATACTTACCACAAGATTATCAGCAACCAACTTACATCACCCAAAATCAATTTGATTAATGCCACATCCTTGCTCTTGTATGGTTCCAGCTCGTCGTAGGAAGCACCATCGATCAACTTTAATATATTTGTCAAGATAGCCAATCCTTGCATCCAGGCAAAATGACCAGTCTTGACATCGGTATGTTCTACAACGTCGCCAGCTGCAAACATGTGTGGGAATCGATCGTCGTCAATTTGCATTGTGTTTTTCACATTCACAAAGCCTGTCTTTTTATTTATGGATTCAGGTGACAGCTGCTTGAGTAGGTCGCTGTTGGGTGTCATTCCAATACACATGATCTATTGTATACGTGAGAAAAAAGGTTTCGGATCAGGGCCCGCGTTTGGGAAAACTGATAAACTTACAGCAAGATCGCCTTTTACCACTTTACCGCTCTGGGTTTGGACCTCAATAGGCTTGACTTCTAGTGGAAATCCATTTTTGGGTAAAACAACACGATCACCAAGAATTTGTTTGACACCATGCTTTTTCAAAATGTTGTAAGTCATTGAATCCAGACTTTGCTTGTACCGGGCCATGTATCGAGATCGTGAATGCATCAAGGTCACGTGCTTTTCTGGGTATTGTTCCTTGATTTCTGAAGCCAATTCTAACAAGCGATTATCAGTCAGAGGACACTAAAACCGTAAAAAGTCAAATGACAATGTATACTCACCCAAACCAACAGCGCCAGCACCAATAATGATCGGGCTCTTGGATTCACGAATCACTTGCTGGTATTTTTGCAAAAGTTGGACACATTCTTTCTTGTCGTGAGGTTCAAGGCGACCAGGTTGAGGAATTTGTGTACCAGCGGCATAGATGAGATACTCGAAATCGATACGTCGACCAAACTCCGGAACGTCGCGGTCCAATTCAACGTGGTGCTCATGGATGGCCGTAACGCGGGCACGTACTACTTTGCCAATTTGATCGTTACCATTGAAGAGGTTATCGTACGGAATAAACAATTCCCGTTCAAATCCGCTCTTGACAGCCGCACGAGGAAATGCAAAGACGAAGTTAAAGTGACTTCTGGCTTCAATCATAATCAGGCGGTGGGACTTTGGTGCTTTCTCGTACCATTCCATCGCCATGCCTTGGACTATGGATTTATCGTGTTAGTTCTACGCATAGTTTCCATTAATAATAAAAAGTTATACCGGCTGAGGAAGCACCGATGGTAACGATATTCTTTTGTGCTGGAGCAGGGACCATGTTTATAGAAAGAAAAAGGAAAGAAGTTTGCGAAATTTAAAACTCTCGTTTATCAGATCTTTCTGTCGCCCAGCTCCAAGCTCAGTTGTCCTTGTGCTACCATTTTTGGTCACACTCCATACCAGTTTATGGTAATTTTTGTTTCTGTTAAAGCCATTTTGTAAACTTTATCAGCCATTTTTATCTGATCGTATACTTTTATCGTCGTATCAGTTTATGTGTATCGGTTAGTCGTCTACTTTGCAGCATAGTACACCTGCTACATGTAATACAAAGTTACTAGCATGTGTGATAGAAATTATAAGCAAGCCATAATTATTTTTTCTCATAAATGTACCGAGAAACCCCGGAAGCATCTCGCAATGCTCCGACCGCGGGTCCGGATGATATCCACTTTAGGATTATAAGCGAAATCCGCCTATTGTAAATATCTCATCCCAAGTTCGTATTTTACAATGTATACTTTTTAAAGCCACAGATAATAGATTCCGATGTCACACACTCGCACAATAGTCGTTATCGAATTATTTTGAGACAGGTGACAATTAACATGTGTTGTCATCCGCTTCTTGTAATACGAGATCTGTGGAACAACGAGAGAAGGAACGAAATACAAAGTTCATCATCCTTGTCAGCTTTTGAAGTAAGCATGTGCACGCTAAGATAACCAGCTATGCAAGTATACGCAGCTAATATTTCAATTCATATTATTATGTACTCTCTTGAGACACTGATGGAGCAGCAATACTATGTATAAAATATGGTCGTACGGCCGATATGCAAGACTGACATAGCGCCAAAATCTGGTTAAGGGGCCTTGGTTTTAGATCTTTTGATGGCGGTGGTGACTTGTGTGTTTAATAAAAGCATATAGTAAGCATTATAGCAAAGTCAACCACGCGTACAATTGATCGGTGATGATCCAAGAAACTGGAATAAGCTATACGTTATACAAATATGGATGAATTGGTCTATATATGCCTTCATATAGAAACACCAGCTGCAGCTCTTTGTTTTCTTCGTTTATGATATTTGCTTTCGACTCCTGCATAGTACACGACGCCATGTGTTACGTATGTATGATATAAAACAAAATGCAGTAGGTAGATCACTACACGCAACAAGTAAAAGAGAAGGAAGTGGAAATTGCAAAAGGCAAATGCTTTTAAAGAAGAAAGAACCGCCCACCCCCTAACATTTGCAAATAAAGACGGTGTCCCTTGTCATCCCTTATGAACCCCCTAAATAGCAGCGAAGCCGTTAGCTTTTTCCCCTTTTTTTTACAAGTACGATAAAAACTCGAGACAGAATTGTACACATTCTTTTAGATCATGCTTCTTTGCGGATGATTTGTTTTTACCATTACTTCATGTTGGCGCGGTTTTTTTTGGAATCATTATAACCTTTTAAATATATACATAAACCCGCTTTTCCTCCTTTCCTCTTTAATCGATCTGTACATCGCTACCGACTTAATAGACAAAAATGATTTTTAGTAGACAAGTACGAATTTGGATCATGCTCTGTATCAATGGTGCCTTTTTCTTGGCCGAAATTGCCATTGGTTATTATGTCAGCTCATTGGCGCTGGTAAAGCAAAGCCTATCTCCTATTAACCATTTTATGGAATGTTAACAACTTCCCATACGGACTCCTTTTAGGTCGCTGATTCATTTCACATGTTGAGTGATATGTTGAGCTTGGCAGTTGCTTTATGGGCTATCAAGGTAAAAAAAAAAAGACGATTTAAAAAGAGGCTTTTAATGATTCATATTTATTTACGTGAAATTTAGGCAGCTTTGAGAAGCGATACGAATCCCAAATATTCATATGGCTGGCAACGAGCCGAGATTCTCGGTGCCTTAGTCAATGCCGTTTTCCTTTTAGCCCTTTGCGTCATGATTGTTATTGAAGCCATCCAACGGTTTTTTAAACCCGAGCCGATCACAGACCCTCTCCTCGTCCTAATAACGGGATGCTGCGGCCTTGCCGGGAATCTTGTGGGCTTATTTTTATTCCATGGTAGACCCCTTTTTGTTTCTGAGAAAAAAAACTGAGCTCCTGCATACTTTTACTTAACTTTCTTTTAGAACACGGACATGGACACCACCATCACCACCATGATGAAGAAAAACATGACCAGCATGATCATCGCCATGGAGGTCACTTGAATATGAAAGGGGTATATATTTCAATATCTGATTCAAGATTCAAGATCTTTTTAATATTGATAGATTCCTTCAATTCGTAGATCTTTTTGCATGTTTTGGGAGATGCGCTAGGAAACATAGGCGTAATTGTCACAGCATTGTTTATCTGGCTCACGGATTGGTCTTGGCGCTTCTATCTCGACCCTATCGTTAGGTATACCATTCTTATAGTAACGTAGAACAAGTAACCTAATGCATCATTGTTTAGTCTCGTGATCTCAGCCATCATCTTTGCATCTGCGATTCCGCTCGGTATTTAAAGATACATAGAGTTGTTCTGCATGTAAGCAGCTCACATGCATATTTTTAGTGCGACAAACGTCATCAATCTTATTACAGGCTGTCCCGACTAGCATTACCATTGACAAAGTGAGAGATGGTCTATTGCAGGTAAGCCGCAGGCGCACACAAGCGATTCATTCACTTGAGTCAGGATTTCTCAACGTCACATATATAGTTGGACGGTGTAATAGCATTACACGAGTTGCATATATGGCAATTGTCCGATACAAAACATATTGCTTCAGTTCATGTGCTTTTACGTGACCACGCCAGTTATATGACGGTAGCATCCGCAATACGACAACTAATGCATAGTTACAATGTGCATTCCGTCACTATCCAGCCGGAATTCACAAGTCTTTCGGACGTCACTCCGTCCACTTCTAGTGAGACACTGACTGAAAAACCAACTGAAGCTGAGGTTTGTTTGCTTACTTATTATAAATAAGATACTAATGCTTATAAATAGAATGGAAATATGTATGAAAGTAGTTGCTTGTTACGTTGTACAGATAATGCATGTGTAGAGAACGCCTGTTGTCCGTTACAAAAAGCCGATACCAAATCATCTTAATAGAGTCGTTTTTACACGTCAACGCAAGAGTAAACGTTACTTTGTTTCTATGAAACATTTTTAAAAAATGAACAAAAAAATGAATATTACAAATGAGAAATGATGCGTGAGGTTTTTCGTTATTCACATAGATAGACTGCTTAATCCTTGCTCTTCTTTTTCTTCTCCTTCTTCTCTTTCTTTTCCTTCTTGGCCTTCTTAGTCTCAGGTTCGACAACAGCGTCGTCTGCAGAACGCTTGGTACCACCTGCAGCATCTACAGCAGCAACTGTGGTTGCGCTGATCTTGGGACCCAATCCAGCAGCAGCTACGGCAGCTTCTGATGGCTTGTTGAATGCAGGTTCCAAAGGTTTGTTCTCGGGGTTGTTGTTGTAATCGACATAAGCGGCCTTCCACACCTCAGGGGTTTCGGCAGTGGCACGGCCATACTTATCCAACTTGCCTTCAGTGACCAATTTCTTCTTGGCCAATGCAACGGGACCCAAGCCCCATCGACGAGGATAGGTGTCACGTTCCATGATGACACGCTTCACCTTGGCAACAACACCGTGGTCGCAGGTTGCCATGACAGCAGTAGTCATTTGTGCATAGGCAAGGGCAATTGCTTCACCCTTTGTGGTCATCAACACAATTTCGTCGTTCAGTTCAATACCACTCTCGTAACGGAGCAAACCGGGAATCATCAATTTGGCACCGTAGCAGACGGCATTCACAGCACTATCCTTGACAACGATACGCTTGTAACCAGTCAACAAGGTTTCGAGAGGGCGGACCACGCGTCGTAAGTAGGACTCGTCACGGTTGTTGTCGTACATCCATTGAGCATCCAAAACATCGTGCATGGTCACAATCTCATCCTGAAATACAGCAAGAGATTAGCATATGGAGAGGGAATATGAAGCAATGCGATGGCTTACGTTTTCCGACATGGCACCGGATCGGACACGACGAAGCTCTTGCATATGACCACCAACACCCAACAAGAGACCCAAGTGAACACAAAGTGTACGCATGTAGGTACCAGCTTCACAACTGACCCAGAAGACACCCAAATGACGGTCGTTATCGAATTCAATCAACTTGGACTCGTGAATGGTACGGACGCGGAGTTGACGTTTGACAGCAGAAATAAGAGGAGGACGTTGGAAAACTGCACCGGTCAAAGTCTCAATGGCCTATGGCAATGGGGATTACAAAAGGGACTCATTAAGTGTGGTCCAAGAAAATTACCTGGAGCAACTTCTTTTCACCATCAATGGCATCGTGGAGACGCAAAAGGCAAACGTATTCTTTACCAGCACCTTGCTGGGACTTTACCAGACGCGTAGCACGATCAATACAGACAATAAGACAGCCAGTGACCTTGGGATCCAAAGTACCACTGTGACCAGTCTTCTCGACACGCAAGATACGACGGACCCAGGCGACGACTTCGTGAGAAGAAGGGTTGGCGGGCTACCACGAAAGGTTAGCTTAGAAATCTCCATGGCAACGGGATCTATACCTTGTCTAAGTTGATCACACCATAGCGGACGTATTCATTCAAGGGACGCTTCAAGGGAGAGCAGCCGCTGGGAATGGGAGTATAGTGGCCGGTACGGACATTGAGTTGATCGTAGTTCTATATATACGAACACGTCGGCAATGAGTTGCTCCATTCAACGCGGATCAATAAACGTTGCTCTAACCTTCAACAGAAGAGGCCACTTTGAGGTGTCAACTGGTGCTGCAGTTGCTGTGGGCTTAATGGAGTCCGTCATGAAGAAGGTATGTGTGTTCAACAAAAAGTTGGGCGGAGGGTTTAGTAGGCGAAAAGGTTCGACACGTCAAAAAATAGTTTGACAAGCCACCTCAAATCGGTCACATTTTTATGGGGTATCATGGCCACAGTTCGCTGAAGGCACATTAATTTTCTCTATGGTATCTCTCTACTTTGTACATGATCTATTTTCATCTGCTCTTCCTCTGCCTCCCTTCTAGCCGCTATCTTGTATTCACATGCCAGCGTGTCGTAGCAAACTTGCCGTACCTTGTCCCGTGAAATATCTTCCATGATATTCAGCATTTGCTTCGCTGCGTCTAGATCCCTCCGTGCTCCACACGCTTTGATGATCGAGCACACCACCTGACTACTTGGCCAATAATCGTTCGCTAACAGATCGTAAACAAGCGAGAATGCTGATAGCATTTGCCGTCTCCGTGCAAACTCGGTGATAGTCTTGAAAACCCGCGACTGTATCCGTCGACTTAGAGGATGGCCCCTTTGTCGCATGTCCCAATAGAGCTGCTCTGCCTCTGAAATCACTCCACGTTGTATGTAGAAATCAAATAATCGCTCCAGCACCCCATCTGGGACCCCTTGTTTACTGCTACTTGCGCTTGCTCGGAAGAGCTGCCGTAGAGTCTTGATCTGTAAATCATCGTCTTCGATGTCGTGTTTGGTGTAGGCCAGCAAAAAGATGTTGTATGTGGATTGATTGGCGACGATACCGTCCTGCAGCATAGTCTGGAATGCTTGAATGGCTGCCTCCATATCCAATGGCGGACGAGCCAGATGCCCCTGAATAAGTGCGTGATATGTGTCGATGGTCTGGATATTGCGTTGTCGCACCAGACTTAAAATTTGATATGCGCCTCCCGTATTGCCTGCTCGCGCATATCCTGCAATCGCCGCATTCCATGTATCGATATCGAATTCCAAACCAACATTCGTGCCGGTGCGTAATACCGTATAAAGAGCCGGGTGACCCTTGCTGGATAGCACCTGGATCAGCTTCTTTAACCGATGCTGTGTCCGTCTATAGCCCTTGGTCGCTTCCAACTCCATCATCCGGTCCAACCAGACTTGTACTGCATCCCGATCGGATCCATGTATTGCCTCTCCCAGCATTAACTGCATATATATCCTTGCACCAGGCTGAACTCCTTTTCGGCACATTTCGTCGAGCAAGTTCTGGGCGATTTCCCGTCGTCGTTTGTTGTAGAAGTGTTTGGCATGAAACTTGATAAGATGGTTGTATGTTGCAAGCGTCGGCGTCTGTCCTACTCGATACATGTCGTTCAATAACCGATGAGCATCCTTGATCTTTCCTGCCCGGATATTGGCGAAAATGATCCATTCAATATCCTCCACATGCAAATCCCGGTGTGCAAAGCGTTTGTGCAACGTATCCATCATATCAATTGTGCCTTTTTTCGCGACGAGACGAAAGAGCATTGTGACTAAAGGAGGAAACATTGAGCTCAGCTGCTCACGTTGAAGAAACAACTTCCATATTTCGTCCAATTGCTGTTGGGTGGCTGTCTCGACGTGCAGAGAGGAAAGTCGTTCCTTGAGTGGGTCATTAGGCTTCGTCCGTGAATGTCGACACCGTCGTATCGGCACATGCTCCGTAGAAACAATTTGGGCAGTTGCTGCTGAGGAAGAATGGGAACGCGGTGACGCGCAATGCAACGAGGGCTTGTGAATAATGGTGAAATTTCGACAGGGTCGTGGGCGATCGAAAAGCCAAGTCCATCCGCGTTTTCGCCATAGTGCACGGGTAATATGGCCAGTGCTTGACATGGGACAAAGGAGGAGGGGTATGGGTCGCCGCCGATTGATATGAATTGCGTGTTGTTATATGTTTGTTGGACGGTATGGCTCCCCAGTTACTCCTTTTGTTGAGGCGCGTTCGCAAAGAAATAATATTTGTGTCGGTGGGTCTGCCGGCAATTAAAAAAAACAACAGTCATAGTGGAAATCTCTCTATCATTCATCCTTTCTTCTACACTCCGTTTAAGCTTTCGTGTCCTCTGCTGGTGTCCAGACCCTCAACTTGTTACAGCTTCTTGCCATTTTCTCATCTTTGACAGTTGCGATAGAGAATAATAAATGTTGCTAGGATACTGAGGCTGTCCTGGAGATACACTCCATTGGTACCTCACAGGGCAACAAATGCTGTCACTATTATCTTACGATTGCACTTCACAGTATTCTGCACAACTCATCAAGCTACAAGCATAGTTTCTGAAGAGTTGCATTTTTTATAAGCCAGAGAATTGGTATCAAAGAAGGAGATTCGTATTGGAAAAGGATATAGTTATTACTGTGAAGAAATAACAAAATCAAAGGGTATGGAAGTACACATACTAAACTTCGTTTTAAGATCAGTCGCGTCATAAAGGTACTTTATATATACCAAACTTGAAGGTAGTTCGCAGCGTCATTGAGAGCGGTATGGGTGATTTGTCTGCATCGAAGAACCTTCAACACTTGTAGTTCCGTTCGTTCCGTAAATTTGGCGATCGTGTGGATAGCATTGTTTGTGATACCATGCAAAGAGTCCAATGTGAGGTGCTTCAGTCGAGGAAGGTTGGTAGCTACGAGTATAGCCGTTTTATCGGATACTTCTTTTATACCCGAAATTACTAGTTCTTCAAGTTGGCTGTTGGGATTGACACCAATTTTTGAACTAAAGTTCTCGATGCCCTCGCCAGTAATATCCGGACACGAGATGATACTCAGTTTCCGTATGTTGCTGTATCTTGACACCGCATAGAGGGAACTATTTCCGAGGTTCCGGAAATTGTGAAGAATCAATGTATCCAGCTGTGCAGTGTTAACCTTATTTTCGAGCAGGTCGAAAAAACTTTCAAACCGTAAAATAGACATACACGCGCACGATCGTAGCTCTAGTCGACGAAGCACTGGTAGTCGCTTCAGTGCATGGAAAACGGATTCATCCAGGAATTCCATATCTTGCAGTGTAACCTCCTCCAACGCTGGGCAATTGTCGATCCATTGCTTGGGATCAATGTCGTTGTCTTGTGATGAGATTACTAGTTTTTTCAGTGTGGAGCTGGTAATATCTGAGATACCACGCCAATCTGGACGAAACGGCTGCTGATCCTTGTTGGAAGTGCTGTAGTGTGCGAGGGTGAGCGTTTGGAGGGTGTTGCGATACGTGTCGATAAAGGAGTGGATATCTTCAATTGCGTCGATACGTCCTATTTTCAGATGCTTCAGATTTATAATTACATTGTTACGATTACTGGCGGGAAGCTTCGTGCCGAATATGTTCGCCCATGATACATCCATTGCAAGATCGCTAAGATTTGGACAGCGCCTGACGGCGGCGCGTGTCGCACGAGGTATTTGAGCTGTCGCGATCTGTTGGATATGCGAACAGATGCGTAAATGCCCTTCGCAATTCTGGTCGCATTTTCCACCACACGACTTTAGTTTCTTGCGGTATGCTCCTTGAGGCGACGCACCCGATAGAGGAACGACTAAGACCTTATTCGTTGATTCGATACGCAGGCTAGTTGACTTGCTAAGCTTATAAGCTTTGACACAGGTTATATCAGTAGGCGGATCGATGCTATCAATTTCTAAATCCTGGTTAATGGTTTCATAATAGACGAACTTACAAAACGTACCTAGTGTCTCCAGATTGTCAAAAGATCCATCCATGATGAGCTTTAGACAAGCGCTCACAATGCAAGAGCAACTGTCTTGTATATATAACTTCTCCACAAATTGCCAAGCATCCCGGATTGCATAAATGTCGAATTCTCCTCTTATGGTAAGCTCTTGCCATACTTCTTGAAGCTGTAGTATAACTTCACGCCAGCGGACAGAAACCTCCATGCATTTAACAAGATCACGTGTGTCAAGAAACTGAAATATGAGGGAGATAATACTCCACGGAAAATGAAAGAAGAACGGATTATTGTGGTTGAGCTGTTGCAGGACATGGTTCTTGCAATTGATAAGTGAGTACCGGTAAGCAAAGGGTACGGTGGCTATGCCTTTCTCGTATATCTTGCTTGCTTTTACAGTTTTCCCGTCCATGAGAAATAGGATACCACTCCGGAGGTAACCTGCTGGTGATGTGGGGAGCAACTTGATCATTAACTTAGCAACGTGCTGACCGTCATTAAAATTCTGGTCCTTTCCGTAAGCGGAGGCGACCCGATCCAAAATCGAGAGGCAGTCGTTGATTGAGTGTTTCAAAATGCTGACTTGGCCGCGCTGTGTCACGTTCTTGATTCCGGTTGTAAGCGCCTTGAATGCCTTGGCGTAATTCTCCTGCACCAGGTATATCTGTGCTTCTCGGAGGTATCCGTAGTAGTATTTCGGCACATACTTTCGCATTTCCAACGCAGCTTCGAGTGCTTTCGGATATTCTCCTTTTGCCACATGAGCCCGTATACGAATGTCAATGAACTTGACAAGCTCGAATTGGTACACATCGTCAATCGCTTGCTTTGCCTCCTTGATGCTATTGTCATAATCGCCTGCTGCAAACGACCGCATAGTTGCTTTTCGTCGGTTTCGTCGTGGAATGTCAGGGCATTGGGTTTGTTCAAAATCCAGAATTGCTGCTTGTCTCGCACTGAATCTCGAGGGGTCAGTTTGTGTCATGACGCGTGTGGAGAAAGTGTAAAAGATGTGCGTTTCATCTGTGAAACCTTTCAAAAATGGTTTCGGCTGGTTGCTATGCATGTAAATTGTAAATAAAGTTGCTTGTGCTTTTTCTCGGTGCACGGCTATGACGCCCTCCTCCCTCTTTCCGATGCAAAGCGCTTCTTTGGATGCTCTATGTTACGCGTTCTCTTGGACTTGCGCCCCTTGATTACATGTGCGTACATAAGCACCTCTTAGTCACGGTAGAGAAGTTACTGCAATGTTTTCTCATTTATGTGATGCGCATTCACTTTTTTAATTTTTATCGATGACATACTTAGTTGCCTTACTAATAAGTACATCCTCTCATTTCAGTTACACAATTCGGCTACTCGCTTCAGCATAGATGATACGTTATATACGTTTGATAGCTATGCTGTGTAATTGGGTGCTGTTATGCGTGTCTGGCGCTAGATCCCAATGACCAGGCGGTACCCCGTACGATTCATCAACTTGTGAAACTTGTTCGTTTATCAGAGCAGATAGCTGATCGCGCGTAGTAATCTTCTTTCCGTTGTTTTCGACCTCGGAGTTGTTGTAGAACTTCAACTGAACTAATCTCGGGCTTTTTCGTAACAAATGCTGCAAGCCATCTCCATTAATATGCGTAATGGGGCCACCAAACGAAAATTGATTTGTAGCGAACGTTTCAAGCTGGAGCAGTTCGGTCAAAGCGACACAAACAGCAAAAGATAGAGAGTAGAGGTTGCCTAGTATTAATGAAACAATGGCAGTTTCGCGGAGCATCCGGATGAATTCCAATAATTCTTCTTCCTGTACCGTGCGGTCGAGGTCCACCTCAAGGGTCCGCAAAGTTGGTATCATAGCAATCGTCAGTAACGATCTTCGCCCCATCATCGAAACATTCGGAAGTCGTATAATTTCGACCTTCGAATTACTTGTCAAGTATCTGAGAAAGTTTGCAACTGCTGATTCTGTGTCTTGCCTGACGCCACTGTCGACGTGCCATAGCGCGTAGGGTAGCTCAAGGCGCTTTAAATGGCTCGGAGATTCGGGACATACAGGTAATTCAAGCTGTAATGTCATTCGGTTCAATGTCAATGCCTCCAAAAGAGGAAAATGCCCAAGGACGGTTAGCAACGAAAGACCATCTTCAAGTATAATGCCGTGAAACTCCATGGATTTCAGTTGCTGCATTGGATGTATGGATTGGAAGGCAGCGGAGGTGACAGTTAAGCAGCGCGAGGAATGCAGATGAAGCTTTTCGAGGACAGGACAGTGGTTGAGCAGAGCAACTAGATTGTCAGCGTTTATACAGATGCTGCTGAACGTCAATGATTTCAAATTTTGTAGGTGCAGTTCTCCAAGTACTCGGGAGTAATCGTTCGACAGTTCGTCTTGACGGATGCGTAAG
Organism: Fennellomyces sp. T-0311; assembly: GCA_025266875.1. Taxonomy (NCBI): domain Eukaryota; kingdom Fungi; phylum Mucoromycota; class Mucoromycetes; order Mucorales; family Lichtheimiaceae; genus Fennellomyces; species Fennellomyces sp. T-0311. Next base: position 29,500 of record JALLLT010000067.1, read on the forward strand.
TACTCTAATGTATCTTGATTTCTCGTCAAATGTCGGCCTATCTGATCGACATCATAGCAATCGTGTATACTGAGGAAATGGAGTCCTTCTTTATCGTCGCCAATATAATAATCAGGATCTTCTTCTGCGACGTAGAAAGTAGTTTGGAGAAAGGATATCCTGGGGCACCAAGCGAAAAGATCATCCAGATTCACCTTTGAATCTGTGTTAACGATGCTTTTACAGGTATCAACAAGAGATCGCAAATTCGGACATTTTCTCAAGATGGACTCCTTTTGTGCTTTGGTCAACATAATATCCAACCGTAGCTGAGTGACATTGGAATGGTAGTCGTCAAGTATATCAAATGGTCGTATAATCGCGTCACGGCCATAGTCATTGGAGTAAAAGGTGTGGCACCAAAGGTACGTCAGGTCTGGGAAAGCATAAAGGATGTGTAAGATGTCAAGCTTGGATCCGTGTTGGTGCAGTTTCAAGCGCGTTAAGTGTGGTGCTATTAATTTCAGCAAATCAAGGCAATCGTCGAGATGTGGTGTGTTGCAAGAATATAGATCTACTGAACTTTAGTTTGAGGTTTTCAATGGCTTGGATCGTTCATCTTACCGATGGATTCGACTTGGGTGCATCCCCAATCAAGTAGTTTATGTATCAAGGTACGTAGTTCTTGTTCTACCACAGGCCCTGGTTCGGATGGCTCAATCGTGATGTTTTTCACATGGCTCCCTAGACAAAGCTCACGACGTCTATGGTCTCGGGCCACCCGTTCGCTGAACACAAGGTCTTTCCATATACTTCGCGTATACTCTGGAATGGCGGCGTACCAATCGCGGCAAACGGCCATGGATGTCAAGCAATCCTGTTGGTTGAGATGTGAAAATATTTCCAGCACGATGTCGCTCGGCAATGTAGCAATGAATCCTAATTGTCTATGAGATTCATTTTCTGAAACGGTATTGTCCATGCTGTAGCTGATCTTGTCTTGGAAGGGCGCCAAGCGAAAATGGGTTAAGTCAAGCGCCAGTTACACAGAAAGTGATTTGTCTTTTCTGATGACAATGTCATTACACTCAACAAAAGTTTAGTTAACTAAAAGGATAGATATATTACAGCTGTTGCTTACATCTATCGTTTGAAATCCAATACAAAACATGAAATATTAGAGATTTAGATACTTCATCATAAAGCTAGGGTAACGGTCGCCTTGCGGATTGGCTTGGACTATGGCTTGTCGCATAGCTTTTTCTTCTTCCGTTGTCAATACGATTTCCCCAGCATTTACGTTTTGCTGCAGATATTTCACATGCTTGGTGCCTGGAATCACAAAGAAATCTGGACCCTGTGCCAACACCCAAGCGAGCGTGAATTCGCTCGGCAATACACCTTTCTTGGCAGCAAGTTCTTCAATTTTCTTGACCAAAACCAGATTCTTTTCAAAGTTTTCACGCGAAAAACGTGGTACCAGTCGGCGGAAATCATTTACATCAAAGTCATCCGGCGACTTGATAGCTCCCGTCAAGAATCCACGTCCCAGCGGTGAGCTAGATAATTAAGCGATTGAGACTTCCGTTTCATATAGTTATACGAGTGAAAACTTACTATGCAACTATGGTGACACCCAGTTCACGACAGGCATCGAGCAGTCCATTTGTTTCGATATCGATAAACCACGGAGAATACTCAACTTGAACTGCTGCAATGGGATGAACCTTGTAAGCGCGGCGAAGTGTCTCGGGGCTACACTCTGACATCCCTAGGTATCTGACCTTTCCTTCTTTCACCAATTCTGCCATCGCTTTGATTGTCTCTTCAATTGGGCTAGCAGCAGTGGAAGAAATGTTAATTAGGGAAGACCTTGGTTTGGCAGTACTTACGTATTTGGATCAACGCGGTGCTGATAATACAGATCAATGGTATTTACACCGAGACGCTTTAAACTTTTCTCACATGCTTCCCGAACATACTCTGGTTTTCCACATATTCCACTTGAAGCTGGATCGTCGGAATCGTGCCGATGACCAAATTTAGTACAGAGAAAGACCTCGTCTCGATGAATTTTGAGTGTTTCGTTCAAAAACACCTCGCTATCACCATATATATCGGCTGTATCCCAGAACACGCAACTAGATACGATCTAAGTTATTCTGATAATTATTTTTTGGATTGAATTTACCGTACCCTAACTGGAGCGCCCGCTCAAGCATTTTGCGACTTTCAACTGTGTCTACTGCACCGTAAACACCATCCCACATACTACGTACAAATGCTATCAGCAAAACGGAATGTTACAATATAGCATATATACTTCTCACCTCATACATCCTAGTCCAAGTGGGTTTAATCTGACACCGGCTTTCCCTAGTTCTCGTGCCGCGACCATTTTATTTTCGTGTGTAGTTTCGAATTCACCTTTTAACCCCTTTTATAGGCTTTCATGAGTACCCAAAACGGAGACATTAACATCGTCATCGAATGCTAAATCTAGAAGTCGTGAGATCTTTCAGTAAACTTCAAACTTATCTTTCCAATCACGGAATTGTCCAAACCTACTTAACACGCTTACTCGCATGAAATGTGGCTTGCATTACTATAGACAACTTCCCGAATAAGGTTCCTAACACGTAACCCTGATTACCATTTCAATCCAATTAAACTACCACTTGGTAGCCTTGATAGATAGATATCTCTCTATTCTCCCCGCTAAAGATATAATTTTAGACGTAAGCTCCAAAATAAAGGATATTGATACAAAAAAAGCACTTCAACCCAATTAGGTTAAGCGCCATTAAATGAAAGCCTATGCCTAGGGTTGAGCATGAGACGGTCGTAATCAGTATATTTGGCTGACCGTATATAACGCTTGAAATGAAATTCGAACACTTTTAATTGAAAACCATATGGGGATTTTTCACAGAATTCGCTATAAGATGGCTGAGCGAACAGAGATCACAGCACAGTTGTTGCAGTAAGTTACATGGTAGCGAAATAAAGTATTCGATCTCGTACTTTGACATCTTACAAGTGTAATGTTTCGATACTGCTTGCGCTGAAACTTGGCCAAAAAAAACTTACCAACATCATTGTAGGTAAGTTCTGTAGTAGCACAATATGGTTAATTCTTGTAAACCGGTAATATATATCAGGCAGCAAAACTAGCAAGCTCTGCGGAATGAATTTGCCATCTATGATGACCGTATTCAATGCCGACGAACATCCAAGCGATGTATGATGTATGATACATGAACAACCTCTCTGGTTCATTGCTAAGCACTTCTGTCTGTGGGTGTGCGTTCTCAACGATCCTCTAGGAAAAGTGGAGTGTCAATGTTGAGCTTGAACGTCATCAACTGTAGTGTTCGCTGTATAATGTACGCGATGGAATGAGATTCAGTTAATCCAGTGAACTTGCAATCAATCTACGTACCTAGTAGTGGAAAATGTACGTCTTTCAACTCCCAGGTATTGCCATCCATCATTCTCTATGAAGAGCCTCAAGACCTGCGCTTTGTGATTAAGCTAATACCTGGATTTCACCGGTACTAATGTGTTCGGCAAATTTAGAAAGTGTAATGGTATTACCACAACCCAAAAGATTTGAAGCGCAAAGATGTCGCATGCTGTTTACTGTGGCTGAAATTGTGGAGGGTTTCGTGGGGGTGGGTGGGTGGAGTTTCTATAGTGTTGTTTCAACTTTCAGGAATGAATAAATTTGAAAGATTCTGCAGCAAGATCATCTGTGTTTAGGCTATCAATATACACGTTTTCAGTCCGGTTCAATGAGTCAAGGTAGCAGTCAAGAACTGTCGAGAACACAATCCACTTCGAGGAGATTGCGATTTCAGCCTGGGTGCCGTTGGAAGGAAAAAGGCCTCGTTTATTTGACTAACATATGTAACCAGATGGTAGCTCTCCCATCCAGGCTGTATATGGCGGGTTGCTCACTTTTGTAAGCATACATAAAGAGTTGCTGCGAGAAGAAATAAGCGATCGCATCAGGGTAAAATGGAGATGATGATTAAGGCAACATCGGATGGAAGAACCATGTTCATATCTTGTCGTAAGGTATCAATCGATGTAGGGTGATGGTAGCACGCTTGTTCGTGGTTTTTGTCATCCATCGTTTTCTCAATAGGTGGGATAGACCTAGAAAAGCATGCACGAGACAGCTTAAATAATCCGAACCAGACGCTGTGCTCTATATTTGAAATCTATCGATGCAATGGATACTCTTCTGAAAACCATGAACGCAGACAAGGTATTACCACAGCCATAAGCTTAACTCAACTCTGATATATGCTTTTTACTCAAATAGGAGTGAGTAACTACGTATCGATTAACGTCTGTAACTAAAAATAGCAGGTAGCGACTATATATCCAAGGCCTTCATGGATGCTTCAGGGTAACGGTCTCCTTGGGGATTAGCACCATTAATAGCTGTACGGATTGCTTTCACCTCTTCAGATGTCAACTCCACTTCACCAGCCTTCATATTTTGCTCCAGATATATAAGACGCTTGGTACCTGGGATGACATAAAATTTTGGACCTTGGGCCAAAATCCATGCAAGCGTGAGCTGACTGACCGTCAATCTCTTCATGGATGCAATTTCTTCGATCTTTTTAACCAAAGCCAAATTCTTTTCGAAGTTCTCAGGAAAGAAGCGAGGCTGCAATCGACGATAATCCTTTGCTGGTAGATCATCCAGTGATTTGATGCTACCTTTAAGAATCCGCGACCCAGGGGCGAGCTATTATTGTTAATCGCATTAATTACTTTATATAATCATTATGTACAGGATAAAATACTTACTATGCTACAATCGTGATACCGAGCTCGCGGCAAATATCTAACACGCCGTTCGTGAATATTCGATTTGAACAGCTGCAATTGGATGAACTTTGTGGGCACGACGAAGTGTTTCTGCACTGCATTCCGATAATCCAAATATCTGACTTTACCTTCCTCAACCAGCTTTGCCATCGCCGCAACAGTTTCCTTGATCGGACTAACACAGAAAGTTAGCAAATAGGGTTCTCAAGTAACCTCATATATAGCTCACGTGTTCGGATCAACTCGATGCAGGTAATAAAGATCAATCGTATCGATTCCCAGACGCTGCAAACTTTTTTCGCAAGACTCCCGACCATAATCTGGTTTTCCGCACACAGTTCCAACAAGGCCAGTTTTAGGGTCACGATGGATACCAAACTTAGTGCATAAGAAAATTTTGCTTCTATGGGATTTGAGTGTTTCACTCAGGAACAATTCGTTCGTCCCTTTGCCATATACATCAGATATATCCCAAAATACACATCTAGTTTACGTACAGCTTTAGTCAGCTCATATAGTATTAAAAAATGCTCACGTACCCAAGGTCAAGTGCACGGTGGAGCACTTTGCGACTTTCCACATCATCTGCAGCTCCATAGATTCCGTCACACATACTGTAATTATGAATATAAATATGAAATGTATTTACCTAATGGCTGTAGTATATACTTACCCCATACATCCTAAACCAAGAGGATTCAATTTGGCGCCGGGTTTCCCTAATTCTCGCAGTGTTACCATTTATTTCGATTTCATTTGTTCGGCTACATCTTTCTCCCTTTGTATCACTTTTGAATTCGCCAAAATGGTATAATAGAGAGCGTTATCAGTTACCAAAATTAAGAATTCATGCAAAGTCAGGTAGATATGTTTCTCTTCTCCAGACATTCTAAAGTCGGCAAGGATCTTATGCAAAATTTGCTATATAAGCTACAAAGTTAGGTAACATAAAGTTGTTAACTACATATAGCGTTGCAATCTTAGAGATTACTGTCTTATACTGGCTTCTGAACCTGAAAGCAGCATGCATGCATGTATGTGATTTCAAGGAGTGCTTCGCTCTGCAGCGTGTAATTTCCCAGAGTGTTGTATGACGGTAACATGGATTTCTAATTTGGTGTGATGAATAGTATGGCCCTGAGAATTATCGTACGTACATATAATTAATTTCATCGTTAGAATCAACCTGATTATGGCAGCGCAATAAAGTGTACTTTTGAAAGAAATTGCAGTACTTCATATATATTAAAGTATGGAACAAAAGTACAAATCAAAACTAATAAGTACTGTATAAGCAGTGAAGTCTAGGATACTAAATATAAAAATGTTTAGTTACGTATTTACACGGCTAATAATTACATCTCGAAGCACTATTTCAGGAGTGTCATAGCTGCCTACAGTTATATTCCAATGACTTTGCCCCCAGTAGATAAGCTGCTCTTGGGTACTTGGTACTTCGTCCATTCAAGGAGTTGCCTGCGATTAAATCGGTTTCCACCTTCTTCAATGGTAATATAGTTTTCGAACGAAATAGCTTTTAGCTTTGGGCTTTTCTGGAGTAGCCGTTGTAGACCGCTTTTGCTGACACGGGTAGGCGATTTACTAGAGGCAACTAGCTTCATACAAAAGGTATGAAGTTGCGATAGTTCGGCCAATCCAGCAAGTACAGTATAAGGCAGGGGTCCAATATATCGAAGTGTCAAAGTGGTGATAGCGGTGCTCCAAAGCATCGTGACGAATTTTAACAATCCATCGCTATGTATGGTGCGATCGACTTGCACATCGAGGGTCTTTAGAGTCGATATCGTGGAAAGTGCTAATAAAGGCCTGTATCTAATCATCGGTACGTGGGGAAGTTGTATTGCTTCAAGTTTTGAATTGCCGGTTAAATATTTGATAAAGTTTGCGATTGCTGTTTCCTTTTCTGTATCATCGCTGCCCTCGTCCTTCCATAACGCATCAGGTAGCTCAAGGTGTTTAAGGTTGCTGGGAGATTTAAAATACGGGGGTAATTTGACGGACAATGGCATTCGCCGTAAAATTAGCTTTTCCAGCATTGGGAAATGCTCGAGCAGTGTCAGTATCGAAAGACCGTCATCGAGCGCGATACCACCTAAGCGTAAGTACTTCAGCCGATCCATTTTCGGAATGGAGGTCATGGCTGTAAGATCAAGGACTAGACGACGTGAAAGGTACAGATCAAGCTTTTCCAACGCCGGACAGTGATTGAGCATGGCAACAAGTGCATTCGCGTTAAGCCAGTTGCTGTCAGAGATAAAAGTGCGTAAATTCAGCATTTGCAATGATTGAAGCACTTGAGACCAGTCATCTTCCCGAATGCTTCTCCAGATAGACAGGAATTCTAACGTGTCTTGATTCTTCGTCAAATGTCGTGCTATTTTATCGATTCCATGGCCGCTGGTTACATTAACAAAGCGAAGTCTGCCTTGATCATTGACATACGCATCGGCATCTTTGACCTGAGCAACGTGATTGGATTGGAGAACCGAAATGTTTGGGCACCAGTTGAAAAGTGAATCGAGATCAACCGTCCCAAATGGCAGTCCAACAATCCCACTCGTATCTATAAAGCACTGCAGATGTGGACATCTCTGCAAGAGTGATTCTTTGTATTCCTTCACCATATGTGTATCCAGCCACAAATGTGTAATGTTTGATGAATAGTCGGCAGGCAGCTCGAATTCGCGAACGACAAATGAACGTTGATTCTCAATAATGTCGCTGTACCGGCACGCAAAGTGGGTGAGTTGCGGAAGTGAATAAAGTACATGCATGACTTCGATGGCAGATACGTGCTTCGTTAATTTCAGGTGTGTTATTTGTGGCGTAAGCTCCCGCAACGAATCAAGAAATACGTCGAGATGAGTGGTGACACATCGTATAAGCTCTAATTGAGTACTGTTAGGAGCCATTGAAATCTCTAGTTACTTCGTTGCTTTACCAATAGATTCGATTTCAGTACACCCCCAGCTGATGGCCTTCTGTAGCAAGCTATGTAGTTCATTCTCCTCTACTCGGTCTGCGTCGTAGTTCTCCTGACGTGGCGTAATAATGAGTTTTTTAACATGGCTTCCTAGGCATCGCTCCACACGCCTGCTGTTGGTGACAGTATTCATGTTGATTCGTAGCTCTTTCCAGACGTCTCGCATATATCCTGGGACTTCATTGTACCAATTGTGACAAACAGCCATACATGTCAGACAATCTCGTTGGCTCACATATGAAAAGATTTCCAGCACAATGTCACTGGGTAATGTTGCAATGAATCCTGGGTGCTGATGGGATTCAATCTCTAGTACAGCAATGTCAACTTCACTGCTCGTCATGGCAAAGGTTATGGTCAAAAGACGTCTTTGGGCTTAGCGGCGCCCTTAGTTTCACATTCGGTAGGACAAGAATACGTGGATCCTAACCAGTTTGTCAAACATGTGACCACGTAAGGTTTGTGACCAATAGAACCGAGCCGAAATTATACAGTATCATTCACCAAAAGAAGAGAGTGTCAGCTAGATTAATTTGTTCTAATCAGCCGAGATAGCATCCCACCCATAGTGAGCCGAATGAGAACATCATCATGGCAACAGGCCAGCCATCCAATTCAGGACACGTCGCCAGTGAAGCCTATAGTGGATCGTGATTAACAGCAAGCAACGATATGTACTTGCATACTATATGAATAAAGATTTATTTAGCAATATCTGATCTTTGACGTTAAATGTATCTGCTATCAATAGCGTTCAATTACAATATTACATAAAAATTTGTCATCACTTGAAGTTTTCTGCTTTTCTAACGCACCCCACGAAACGTTATAAGCTGGAAACTCCTGCATGATCTGTTCAATAAACTCGACAAACTCGTGTTCGACCAAACCCATCGTGATACTGCGCAAGTTTACATTGGCAAGACTGGTAGTTTTGCGAAGCATTTGTAATAGGCTTGATCCGTCTAGGCGCGTACGCGGTAAATTGGTAGAGGAAGCTGACGGTGGAGCGGTGTCGAACTGTGTCAAGTATTCCAATTCTCCCAATTCGTTTAGTATGTCGTATGTTAGGTGACGGAGATTGCCAAGTTTTATTTTCTGGATTTTGGTGCTATCTTTGAGTAAGATAATGAATTGCTTCAAGGTTTCTTGTTCATTCTTCATAGATAGGCCAGTGTCGTCGAGCCCGAGCTCACATATTTTTAACGTTGGTATGTCCGCAACCACCTTAAGACATTCGCTATTGATCATTGTCTCGGTACCGTTGGGGTCCGTAATTAATTGCACTGTCTCGAGTTGTGATGAGTGCATTACCAAGTGCCGCAGGAATCGGGCCAGATTTTTTGGAGTTCCTTTTCCGTAAGTGTATATCCATGTATTGGACTTGAGATACAATCTTTTCAATAGATTTAGGCCTTGTCCCGTTTCTGCCAACACCAACGATATCCACGAGTACGTTATTGATAAGTCTTCTAAGGCAGGGAATCGGCTGAGGAAGGTCATAAGTGGAACTTCGATATGGGTGTGACACAATTCCAAGAGGCGCAAGAAGGAAAAAGTGTGTTGAAACGATTGGAGCGTAAAGTCTTCAATTGCATCCCCGGAAGATGACAATCGGACTAGCTTCTCCAGCAGCGGAGAGTGCTCCATAAGTGACAGAAGGCTGCTGTGATCGTAACGAACGCCATCGCCGCTATACAGAACACGCAGTTGTGGTAGTCGGAGCGGCTCGAACATATCATCCCAACTGAAATATGCGTCTTCAATTTCTGAATCGGACTCTTCAAGGTATACATATTCCAGCGTGTTCTGATGCTTTATCATGAACGAGATAATCATTTCCATGTCATAAAGATCGCTCAGGCTCAGGTAGCGGAGACCATCTTGATCACTTCCAATATATTGAAACTTGTTCGCAGGGCTGATGTAGCTGTAGTTGGTTTGTAGATGAGTTATTTTCGGACACCATTTGAAAAAGACATCAGGATCAATTGCAGTATCTCGGTACAGGTTTGAGAAGCCCTCGTCCGGATATCGTTCGCGATCGTTGCGTGCCCCAATAAAGAAGCGTAGATTGGGACAGCTCTTTAGAATCGGTTCCAGTCGTAAACGCGGGTCCAAAGCAACGTCCAAGCATAGGTATACAAGATTGGGGAACTGTTCCGTACCCGATAGTTTCTTCTCGATTGTAGGCCCATGATCCACAAAAGACCATTCAGTCTCTTCGGCACAAGAATACGTAAAATGAGTGAGTTTTGGACAGGCATTGAGCACATGGAGAAATCCAATGTTCGAAACATGGTCAGTCAGCGTCAGGTGAGTTAAGTGGGGTGCCAGCTTTGATAATGCGTCCACAAACTTGTCTTGGTCATCCGAGACACAGTCCTTGAGTTCTAATAGCATTACTGAATGTCAGTGTACTACTCATTGCGAAAGGTATTGGCATATACCAAGAGATTCGATCATTGTGCATCCCCACTCAAAAAGCTTGTGCATTAGATCGAATAGATCTTTATCATCCTCAACCATATCCAAGGTAACTGTTTTGACATGATCACCGAGGCAACAAATTTGGCGCTTATTTTGCAATTGAATGTCGCGGATGTCCAATTGTATAGCCTTCCATGTGCTTCGTGTGCAGCGTGGTATTGTACGGTGCCAATCTCGACATACTGCCATGCACGTTAGACAATCCACTTGATCCAGGCACGCAAAGATCTCGAAAATAATGTCGGAAGGTAATGCCGTGAGATCGAATTGCTGATTCGCTAGTGATTTGGGAAAGTTGTCCTCATCTGGTAAGTTGATTTGATCGGTGCTGCCAATTGTGCTCATGATAAAGAGGACGCAACCAGAAAGTGCTGCGCGTGTTGGTATTTAAAGTAAGTCGCTTTGGACTGCAAGAACATGTCTATATAAAGATTCTGGGTCACAAGCCAAATTGTATCAATCACATCGCGATATAACTATTTACGATGTCTTCAGCAACCAGACAATGTCGTAGAAAACGAATTGTTGGGTCGACAGTAGTTATATTAGTCATCAATTTGATATGTCTAGCTAGACTAAGATGCCTTTCACTTTAAGAATCAAAATACCCAAAAAAGTTAAAATCGCCTAATTAAAGGTCTTGAATCAGCGTGACCACGTTACACTACAGTCGTCAACAGAGCTTCGAGTCTGACCTCTTTTCACATGCATATATGGAATCCTTTACGAGCATTTCGTGTATAAGAAATTCCCAGAAGCAAAAATACGTGGACATTTATTTGTTCCATGCTTCATCAAACCCAATTCCTTTGTGGTTCCAATAGCTTCCATCACGCTGTTCACCGGCAACTTTCAGAGTCATATCTGCTAAACGAACCCAAGCTTTTTCGAAAGGCTCATTCCGTCCGTCATGCCCATAAATAATCTGACCAACAGCACATGCCCGGACGACCTTGATAATGTGTGCTTCCGGAGCATTTATAGCACGCTGGCAAATGTTGAGCCAAGGGTTTGCAGCATCCTTTGGAATTTCCGATGATTCATAGTCCAGAAGCAAGTCAACTTGCAGGCTCGGTCGACCACGTGAGATGTAATACGCCAATGTGGCAGCTGCATGGCCACGGAGTAGTGCGGCAGATTCGTTAGGTGAAAGGATAGGAATCAGCAAGTGGACGGCATGGATGGATGTAAGTGCATGCATCAAAAAGAAATCGAGTTGAACCTCATCCTTTCGAATGCCAGTTGCACCATACGTGAGCATACAAGCCGTGTACAGTTCCTTCAACTTGGCCTGCAAATCATTATCGTCATCTGATACTACTGTTAGTTTTTCTACGGACCAAATTTCACATCCAACACTTACCAGTTACGTGCCATCGGGAGGCATAGATCTTGAGCTTTTCAACAGCCTTTTCATTCGCCAAAAATGCGCGGATCTTGTTCTGGTCGGTAAATTTGATTACGCCATCAAAGTCAGGATCTCTGTGGATTTCCTCAACTAGCTCCACGACATTATTATTGTTCAAAGCTTCTTTGAGTCCAGGTGTCATATTGGTTGCTGTCAAACTATGTGTAGACTGCGGTTCTTTGCCATTGGATAGTGGCTTTGGTGATAAACCAAGTTTCAATGCAAGGTCATGAGTGACTTGAGAAACCGAATGACGTGCACTGGATGCCATCGTCGAGGCCTGAACTGGGACCAAGATTTCTTGCAGTGAAGACTGATTCGGTATCAACGAGGACAGGTTGGGCTCTGTGCATGCAGCCATGGCCAATCCTTCGGCAGCTACAGAAGGCAAATTAAATTCGACAGCGTATCCAATATGGATGAGTGGATGATAGGCACCGCCAATAGTGCGGGATAACATGTCATCCGAAAAGACCCAGCGTCGGATGGTGTCGATCATCCCATGCTGTTCGATCTCCTTTTGAAATAGTTTGAGGTAGCTGGTATACGCCGCCCTATTACTGAGCTCGCTCTTGTAATTCTCACGGGTCAAATCTGCTACAGAAGGCGGCAGTTTGCGTTGGTATGATGCATGATCGTCATAAATTTCTTGCAAGCGTTTTGTGTCGGCCCCCATGGAATAAGCGGCAAGGTAGTGGTGAATAAGATGACTGTAACACAAGACCATAAGTAACCCTGGAGAACTGTGGGAAAATGAAACTCACTTATGAAATCCACTGGTGTTGAAAAAGATATCGTGCTCAGCATGGTTTTTCTCGATCAAATGCTCGGCTTGAGCAAATGTGCGAGGAGTGATGCCTGGCAGCAGGAAGGAGTACTTTCTGGGGTTGAGCGGTGTTTTGGGAATAAAGGAAGACATCGTGCGGGAAAACGAAAGTGGGCTTTGCAGGGAAAAGACACGCATTTTTAAAGAGTACGTACGTCATTCTCATGCAAAACTTATCAGTGGTTCTCGACTACTGCACGTGTTTCTCCGCCGCGTAAATAGTTTCCCCGGATATTTTCTGGACAACGTATATATCGTCCGAACAGACATCTATTCTTGTTGTACCCCGATATTTGTGTATATTTATCGCGAATAATAAATATGAAGCGGACTACTGCTAGCAGAAATTCCCATTTTTTCGACTGAGCGACAATCAATAAGCTTTAGCGTAGTAAGGTTTGTCCCGGGCGAGGCTTCTATGAACATCCGAACGGCCGCAGTACCAAGATACTTCAGCTTATTCAGCTCGAGTGTTTTCAACTTGGGGAAAATATTCCTTACAAACATGAGGACTTGGTACCTCACTATGTCAAGCTCCCCAAGTACAAGTTCCTCGAGTTGGGAGGCTTTTTCCGTTAAGCGTGCCAGATTCTTGAATCCAAGGGCCGTAACATTCTCGCAGCCTTTTATTGTTACGCTACGGAGAGATTTTAGCCTTACCATCTCCTGCAGAGTCGTATCGTCAGCGCCTGAATAAAAGTGGACAATCAAAGTATGTAGTTGCGGGACGTGGTCTCGATCTGCTAACTCAGCGAGAAAACAATTGAAGGAATACGTGCTTTCGTCCAAGTCGCATTTGAGTATCTCCAGACGATGCAATGTATCTAAATGGGCCAAGCCCAGGAATATGCCGGAAGATTTTGATTTGCAGTTGCTCAGCGTAACTTCTTGCAGAACTCGAAAAGCTTCAAACCATAGATGGGCCTCGGAGATGTTTGAATTCGAAAAAGCTAGCTTTTTGAGCGTCCAGTTTCCATCACTGTTACTCTTGGGGACCTTGATTGGAAAACTGGAAACAGATTGTTCGGGCCAGCCAACACGTAGGGTCTCCAAAGTGTCCCAGTTCTCGCAGACGATGTTGCTTATGAGATCCCGGGTATTTGTATCATCTGGGATGTTACGGCTGTACGTCTCAACAATGCTGGCGAATCGTATACCTTTTACACCATCCTGTACTTTGCATTCGTCGGAATTGGTGGTATCGTATGCAATACTGAGCAGATTGGGCCATTTTAGCATCGGATTGAGCAGATCTATCCGTTTGCAATGGTACATGCGCAAGTTTTCAAGACGAGGACAGCAGTAGCAGATATGCCGGACCTGATCGATGGCATCCTTGCTCAAAAAGTTACCCAAAACCAGAGAGGTAACCTTCGTACGTTGTACCATAAGATCTTCATGATCGTCAGGAAACAGCGACGGGATCTTTTTGTCATGAATGTAAACCACATGCGTGAGCTCTGGGCAGCAATCTAGTATCGTCGCCAATGGAATGATCCGAGGGTCAACATCATGGCCGCTAAGTTCGATCTTAAAGTGAGTCAGCCTGACGCTCTGAAATGCTGCGATCAAGGAATGATCTATCGGTGGTGGAACATGATACAATTCTACAGCACAAAGTGTTAGTTGCACCACATTAATGATTGTACACTAAGCTTACCAAGCGCATTGAGGTATTTAAAGCGACCTTTTGCTATCGCATCCAAAACAGGATACATGATAGATTCGTCACAGAGCTCTATCCGGATCTTCCGTACAAAGAGTGCCGCGCGCCCAAGCATCCCAATCCTGGCACTCCAAACACTATCAATGCAGAGCACACGCCATGCGTCAGGGAGTTCCTTGAGGCGCCGAAACCAGCCGAATGATATCTGCAGCAAATTTATACGATTCTCGGTATCGAGGCAGCGAAGGATCGTACAAAGAATATGGTCTGGCAATCTCATGAATATGTCATCCGCAGGCTGATATCTACGCTCTTTGGTGATATAACTCTTGTATTCCTCCAATGATTCCCAAATATGCTCCGTAAAAACTTGCTCAGGGTCATAGATTTGTTTGTTATCGTAATCCTTCGGAACAGCAGCCAGTCCTTTATCTAGCACTTTGATTGCTTGTTTGTGATTGTCCATAGCATAGTATGCTTGTGCGGCGCGCAGATAACCTGTGGCCAATCTTGGATATGCTTTGATGATGTGCCGTGCCACTGCAAGGGAACCCTTGTAATCGGCCCACTTCACGAGCTCCATCGTAATCTGATCCACAAATTCAAAGACTTTCTTTTCCGCCTTGATAAGCCTTTCCATCTGAGTACGATCAGGAACGAATTCTCGCCGACCCATATACTTGTGTGCTTTGGCGAAAGTCTTGAATGCCCCTTTGTAGTCCTCTTCTATAAGTTGGATCTGCGCTGTACGAACGTATCCGTAATAGAAGTTTGGCGCGTTCTTGTATATTTGCTTTGCGTCAGGGAGTGACTCTCCGTAATTACCTATCGCCGCGCGAGCACGTATGCGATAATCAAGAAGTATTGTCAATTCGTCTTCAAAGACCATCTTGATTCCGGAAGCGGCACGCGTTAAAACTTTCTCGTATTCGCGTTCTTGAAAGTATTTTTCGCATTCACTGAACGCCATCGTTTTTGGTCGATAGGGAACTGTGGTTTCCTCGAAGTATTTCAAGATTTCTGGTTTGATCCATGATCGTGATGAAAAGATGCTTGACATTGTATGGGGTAGAGGATAAAGGGATGCTTTTTGGTTGGTTTGTTATAGGTCTTGACTATACTCAAACGGCCCTCCTTGTTTGTGTCAGCGTAGCGTGTTGCTGAGGGGATTCAAGTAGCTAGGAGAAAGGATGTTTGGGCGTTTGTTTGGGCTATACAATTTGTTATGCATTATGTCAATTTAGCCGACAGCTGGTATTTCTTGAGCAAAGGGGTCCTTTTTTTGACGCAGCAGAGCGCACTTGCGCTTGTAAAGATATGTGAGTACTTTATTTAGATAGCAATTCTATATATGACAAGGAATTTTAAGATAGGCTGAGTCTAGGAAGAAGATGCCTCATGTCTACAAGAGCATTGCGGGCAATAATGCTCTTCCCATCTATGATAAACACGAAGATCTCTAATATGAGACAGCTCTTTCAGTTTGATAACCGCTGGATCCGGCAGATGCCACCATGTTTCTATGTACATGTCGTCAATAGCCGTGTTAATGAGCGATGTGGCAAACTGGTACAAGTGGGCCGCTTCGGTCTCCCCACACTGAGCCTCATCGAGTTCCAATTCAAGGATTGTTAGCGTAGAAATGGTGGCAATTGCTGGTAACGTTCTTGAACTAAAGTTTTCTATACCAGACAGCAATATTTGGCAGATTTTTGAATGTCTCGCAAACCATTCAAATAAATGTATGGGTGCATCATTTCGTTCATTCTTATTGCTCTCCAGAGTCCACTGGATATCACGTAGACACAACTCCTGAAGATGTTGGGAGCATTCACAGTCGTCTGGAAATGTAGGAGGTAGAGTCAGATAGCGCATAACAAGGTTTTCTAGACCCGGAAATCGTTCAAGGAGAGTCACTAATGAGAGTCCACCAACAAAGGAGATATAAAACCAAGAAAGATAATGCAGTTGACGCATTGGTAGGAGAAGACGGACTGTCGTAGGATCCAATTCCACGGTGTTTGATTCCAAGTACAGCCTTTCCAGAGCAGGACATCGGTTGAGTATGTTGACAATAGAGGAACCATCAAAGTGGATACGGCGAAAATCGAAATCTTGGAGCTTTGTGAGTTGGAGTTTTGTGAGAATATCGGTCCAGGAGAAGGCTGTTTCATAGGCAAGAATTGGGTTCACTGACAATGTTTCAAGAGTATCTTGGCTTTCTGTCAAGCGTCGAATTATACCACTTTGTTGGTAAGCATCAGCCACTCTAAGTTTCCGTAACCCAGTGAACCCGTCCTCATCGCTCTGCTCGCTGATATCTTTCAAGTAGACGTAGCTGAGCGAGCCGTTAATATAGGTAAGTTTCGGACACCATTCAAAGAGCAAGTCGTAGTCGGCAACGTATCTGGGGAACGTTTCGTTGTCTTGGATATCGGCTGTGGCAAAACTTGTACCGGTAAAAGACCTTAAATTGGGGCACCGCTTTAAAATAGGATTCAATAGCACCTGTGTATCCAACATAGCGTCGATATTCAAGTGCGTTATGCTAGGGAATGAGCCAATGGATGATACTGGATTAAGTACTGCAGGTTCTTTGTCAATCACTCCAGCGTCATGAGAGTAATCTATCTTGCTCTGGTATGTAAAGTAGGTAAGCCGTGGGCATGCATGGAGTATATGAAGAAACGCAATATTCGATTCATGGCTCAGCATTTTGAGTTGTGTCAGGTGAGGACCGAGTTTCCTTAATACCTCTAAGAGTAGGTCTTGATCGTCCGTTTGACACCCGTTAAGCTCTAAATTGAAGTTAATTAGTGTTGATCCCCGTGCTCTATTCTCCCATCTACTTACCCAGAAACTTGATCCTAGTACATCCCCAGCCAAGAAGGTTGTGCATTAAATGATATCCATCCTTTTCGTTCTTGAGAGTATCCAAGGTGACATTCTTGACGTGATCACCAAGACAATGTGATAAACGCTGATTTTCGAAACCAGCATTGCGTTCATCAAGTCGTAAGGTTGTCCAGATACCTTTAGCGTATTGCGGTATGAGGCGGAACCAGCTGCGACAGACAGCCATACAAGTAAGACAATCTACTTGGTCAAGGAAAGACAAGATTTCAGGAATAATGTCAGGTGGTAATGTCGCCAAGAATCCAAGCTGCTGAGTGTTGGTTAGGCCAAGAGCTGGGTCACCAAGATTATTCATTGTGGTGTAATGACGATTATGCACGCGTTGATGGCAAGTCGTTGGTGAAAGCCGCACACTTCAGCCTACCTGGTGATCGAAAGGGTGCTCTTGTACCACATCCTGCCTAAATTGGTCTAGTGTATACTTTACGGGATGTTCGTTAGAATCACCATCTCCCTATAGCCTACAACTTTTAGCCTGATTCAGCAGCACTACAGGTATTAGAAAGTTATATATGTACCAAGCCATTGTAATATAATAATAAATAATACGTATTGATATATTTATTTCGGATATCGTTCTATAACAAACAGAGGAAAAACATTTCTAATTCCTGAGCCCTTCATCGGCTGTAACTGATAAAATGGCATCTCTAGTTTGATTAACTGAGCCAAACTGTCGAAGCTCGGTACTTGGTTGGACCACTGTATCGTAATATTGTTCAAAGATATTTTAGTTAAGTTGGAGCTATTACGCAGCAACTGAACCAAGCCAGATATGTTGACTGTTGTACAGGATCGATTACGCAATGCTGGTCCTGCGGTGGTATGAAACTCTTGAAGTAACGGTAAATCACCCAAAGTGTTGAGAGTGTTGTATGTCAGGGAATGAATGTTGGAGAGCTTCAACTTTTGAATTACAGTTTCCTTGAGCATCGACGCAAGCCCACCAAAATATGACTCCTCTTCTCTGGGGAGTAGCGAGTTGTTCAGTAATTCAATTTCAAAGCTTTTAAGCGTCGGGATAGCAGCTATCGCTTGTATCGACTTGCTTCCGAGGTTTAAGGATGACACTTGCACCGATTCAAGTTTCGAACGGCCAGATAAGTACTTAAAAAATCGTGCGATTGCTCCATCAATATCATCGCCATCATATTTCCAATCAACGTCTTCGAGAGTCAGGCGCTTTAGATGTGCGGGGCCGTGATGAGTATCTAGAGTCTGTTGAAGTGGGATGCACGAATTGCTGAGTGTGATGTCCTCCAGCATGGTAAGCCGATCAAATAACGATATCAGAGTGAGCCCATCAATGACTTCGAGGAACAAGCATTGTAACGAAGTTAATCGGTCCATTGTTTGCAGTTGTTGGAGAGCTGATGATTCCAATACCAAAGGATCACCAACCAGGCGAAGACTTTCAAGGACAGGACAGTGATTAAGTAGTGTGACAAGCGAAGGAGCATCGTAACATATATCCTCATACAGATCCAATGTACGTAGATGTGGCAGATCAAGCGATTGGAATACCGGCGACCAGTCGGGGATGGTGGCGTCGTGGCTGTACCTTCGCAGAGCTAAATGTTCTAGCGTACTCGAGTTCCTTGCCAAAAGTCGTGATATTGAATCACGTCCGTCATCTTCGCATTGACTCAGGTACCGCAGTCCATCACCACCTTTGCTTGTGTTATATTCCGCAAGCTCCAAAGTTCCTTCATAGCTGTAATTATTCTGTAGGTGGATAATCCTTGGGCACCATCTGAATAGCGAGTCAAGGTCAACCGTAGAAGCACGGTATTCCTCAAAAGATTGGGAAGAGTGATACTTCATAGCAGGCCCAAGGAAGTAACGCAGATTAGGGCACGCCTTTAAAATTGGTTTCAACCGTAACTCTCTGTGAAGGATAACATCCAGGCATAAATACGAGATACGAGTAAACTGAGTCGGGGTCTGCAATGTTGTCTCGGCAATCGGCACCTTGTCGTACACAATATATTGTCGATGTACATATTCACTTGGTGAGTATGTGAAGTGGGTGAGCATGGGACATGCCTTGAACAAATGAAGAAACGAAACGTTTGAATTATGAGCAACCATTTTCAGATGTGTCAGTTGAGGAGCCAGCTTCGACAGTAACTTCAGGAAGACGTCGTCTTGATTCGCGGTGCAGCCAATAAATCCTAAAGCTCGAATCTTAGACACGATCCATTTTACAATATCAGCTCCTTACGTAGATTCTTTATACTTGTGCATCGCCGTTCAAGTAGCTTTTTCAAGGACTGAAACACCTCTTCTTCAGCATGGAGTTTATAAAAGGTGACCGTTCTGATATGATCACCAAGGCAACGAAGCAAGCGCATGTTTTGTATATCATGCGAACACAAAGTTACTTTGATCCACACGTTTCGTACATACTGTGGTATTAGGTGGTACCAATCTCGACAGACGGCCATGCAGGTTAGACAATCCGCTCGATTCAGGTAAAAGAATATCGTAGTGATGATCTCAGAAGGTAAGGCGCCTATGAATCCTAGTTCTATTGATGGTACCCATCGTGATGAATTGACATCAGGTTGTGGATTGATGACATTGTTGACAATGTTGTTGGCACACGTCATGTCGCAGGAGGACTGTAAAAACACGGTGGGAAATGCTGCGGCTGTAAAAGGGTGTAAGTTACACGAACGGTCTACATTCAAATGTCTGGATCGTTTTATGTGCAGCGCCCAAGGATCGAGTACCTTATGTATGGAAGCCATTGGATTAAACCAGTGCAGTATCATCTTTATTTGAACAGCGTACACAGCATGTATTTTCCCATCGATGATAGGCCCTGAGGTTTGTAAGTAGAGGCAATTTTTTCAGTTTGTTAACTATTTCCTCCGGAAGATGCCACCATGTTTCAATATATAACTTTTCAATAACACTTGCACTGAGCAATGTGGCAAATTGGTTCAAGTTATCTTCCCCAGCTATACCACATTCTAACTCATCTTCAAGCTCCAAGTCTAATGTTTTTAGCGTAGACATGCTTGCAAGCGCTGTTAACGACCAGGTGCCAAAATTCGATACACCGTATAATGCTACAGTCTCAACGTTTGAATGATGCGCAAACCATTCAAAAAGATATGCCGGTCCCTCATTCAAATCAATGGTTCCGTTGTCATTGGTCCACTTGATACTGTTCAGTTGCAGCTTTTTCAACTGATCAAGGCACTTGCTGCCTTTAGGAAACTTGGCCGGTATGGTCAAATAACATGCAAATAGATTTTCCAGGGACGGAAATCGTTCAAGCATCTCGACCAGGGAGAGTCCATCTTTAAAGGATATCCTATATAATTTTAGAGAACGTAGGTGATTCATTGGATGGAGTCGTTGTATTACTGATGTATCGAAGGCCAGACCATTAGATACCAAGTCCAATTTCTCTAGCGCTGGACATTGGTTGCAAATCGTAAAGACCGTTGCTGAATCAATAGGGGTGTGGCGAAGAGTAAGTGTCCGTAACTGGGGCAGTTGGAGTGATTTTAGCAGGGATGACCAATCAATGGTGTTATCGTAGACATCGAGCGGGCTGATCGATAAATATTCGAGAGTGTGTTGACTTTCCGTTAAATGTCGCGTTACGCTGTCTTCTTGGCAAACGTTGGAAACGCTAAAGTGCCGGAGTCCATTGAACTCATTATCGTCTGTGTTGATAGTTGGATGGTCGAGGTCTTGCAAAGATCCGTAGCTGAGGGCATCCTTGATACAAGTAATCTTGGAGCATGAGTCGAAAAGCAAATCGAAGTCGACAGAAAAACTGTTATACGACATATCATCTTCCAGATCACTTGTCACAATGCTTAAGCCAACAAAAGTCCTCAAATTGGGACACCTTTTCAAAATAGGATTCAGACGCAGTCGTTGATTCAGCATGGCATCCAAACAAAGGTGCGATATTTTTGGAAAGGTATTGATACACGACTCAGTCTCTTGAACCACGGGTTCCGTAGCAAACACACCAAGATCCTCCTCAATAGCAAAGCCAGGCATTTCTTGGTACGTGAAGTGGGTAAGCTGCGGGCACGCGTTGAGCACATGCAGAAACGCAATATTGGATCCATGGTCCAGCATTTTGAGGTGCGTTAAATGAGGTGTCAGCTTAGTAAGCATTTCCAAAAGCGAGTCTTGATTACTTGTTCGACATCCGTTAAGCTCTAACAGTTGAAAACATTAATTTGAACTGAACAATGGCATTATGTAGATTACTTACCTAGAGATTGAATCTTTGTACAGCCCCAGTCGTAAAGTTTGTGCATGAGGTAATAGACGTGCTCCTCCTTTTGAAGCTTATCCAGGATAACGTATTTGACGTGGTCACCAAGGCAACGGATTACGCTCTTACTTTCCTTGCCGATATCATCAGTATCAAAACGTAGCGTCATCCAAGCACCTTGAGCATATTGTGGTATTATGTGGTACCAGTCGCGGCACACTGCCATGCAGTTCAAGCAATCTCGCTTGCTCAGGCCCGAGAGTATCTCGGGAACAATGTCGAAAGGTAATGACATAAATCCAGGTTGCTCTGTCGATGATATGGAATGGTACAAGTTGAAGTGTGGAGTGTCGGAATCGACAGCATTGGCGATGTAGCGTGTCATATTTGCAAAAAAAAAAAGCGTTTCAGTATGAAAGTGAATGCTGGGCATTACGTCATTGAAGCTTATACTACAAGCCTAGAAAGGCAAGTGCTTCTGTCTCCTTCATAGAGAGAGTGTACCTTATTTGTTACATCCATCTAATAATATGATTACAATATGAAATTCCTGCCCCTGATGATAGTGATAAAACATGAAACCGTGTATAAAATGGCAGTCCTTGTTCGATCATTTCCCATGAGACTATCGTAATTTCGTTTGGAGACTATGACTTCAAATAAATACATGGAATTCAACCTGATACTCTTCCGTAACATTTGCAACATGCCTGCTTTGCCCAGATTGGTATATTCAGGATGAGGAAAAATACGACCTTGAAGTATGAAGCCATTTCAACAACGGCAAGTCACCCAATCCATCAAATATGTCGTGCGATAGCTGTCGAAGATTGTACAGTTCCAACTCTTGAACCATACTCTCTTTGAGCAAGCCTGTTCATCCTTAAAAGTAAGACTGTTTTCGAGTTCGACATAGCGAAGTCCCAATGTCGGAATATCGCCTATCACCATCAGAGGTCCGGTTCTGCAGATGCTTGTAGATGACCGCTGTAATATTTCGAGTTGCGAATTTCCGACTTGATACCTAAAGAAACATGTTGGGTACTTTCTAGCAGATCCTCGCCATCATACACCCATTCAAAATCTTCTATCTGGAGTCCTTGAGCTTCTTTGGACACCGTTCGGTTGTTTCCGATAACATGAGTGGTATGGCCGAATTGGAAATCTTGACATCTTCCCAATGCAGGAAACGTTCAAAGATAGTCATCAATGAAATGCCGTCAGTAAAATCAATGTTGGCCCACTGTACAAAGTGCAATCGAGGCATGATCTGCACGGACCTAGCAGACGATGCATCACATATCAAGGAATGAAGCCCTTCCTAAGTAATCTCTTCAAGTGCTGGACACTGTTTGACGATTGTAACATACGGCATAATGGCAAGGAAAATATATTGACGGCATTGCAGGACACGCAAATGTGAAAATTGAATCGATTGAGTCACAGTAGACCAGTTGATGGAAATCTTGTTGCGATTGGCATTCCAAGGAAATAGATGCTCTCACGTGTCCTGATGTTTTAACAAGAGCCGCATGATTGACTCCATCCCTTCACCTTCACACTGTGACAAATAGCGAAGGCCGTGATAGTCTTCAGAAATAGTATCAAGAGGCCCAAGTCTTTCGTCTGAACATAACAGGTGTAATTATTTTGCAGATGCGAGGTTTCTGGGCACCAGGTGAATAGCGAATCAAGATCCACGGTAGAAGCGTTACAGTGAGCGCTACTAAAGCTGACTATCGTGTAAGATTTACTTGCCTCAATGTAATGCCGTAGATAGAGGCAGTACTTTAGGATAGGCTCCAAATTCGATCTCTGTATAACAGCATCCAAAGGCAAGTAAACGATATCCGTAGATGGAAATGCGATCCATGATGGGTATTGCCTTGGGAATACTGTTATCGTCTAGGTTTAGTTGTGGATTATGCTTGTGATATGCCAATAATGTAAAATGGATAAGTTTAGGACATTCGTTGATCAGATGGAGTAACGCAACGATGGATTTATGGTTTGCTATGCTCAAATGCATCAAATAGAATCCCAGTTTGGTCATTATATTCGGGAACGTGTCTTTGACGATTTCACATTTAATAAATTCTGTCCCATCTATTTAGCTCTACTTAATAGCATTTGCCTTTTTTTTCTTCTGTACCCGATGATTCAACAGCCATGCATTTCCATTCCAAAAGTTTTGGCAGGATGTGGTAAAGGTCTTGTTCGCTGTCAAGTCCATCCAAAGCGATACCTTTAACGTGATTTCTAAAACAACGAAACTGCCGCAGATTCTCTCTGTGCGAGTCACGTTTATAGAGTTTTAGTGTCTTCCATAAAATCTCAGCATATTGTAGAGTAATGTTGTACCAGTCGCGACATACTGCCATGTAGGTCAAACAAGTTTGCTGACCAAGCAATGGAAAATCGCAAGAATAATGTCAGAAGGTAATGCGAATAATTCGAGCTGTTGAATTGTTGTCGAATCCACTGGAAAATTGTATAAAGTTGAGACTTAATTTACAGGCATTTATGATAGCGCTGGTACGCTTCTCATGTAAAGATGAGGTAGGAGCAAAGGTGTTCGCATCACTGAGCTTTGAAGAAATAAATTAAGTTACACACGGTAGGCTTATGCAAGCGTGGGCATTTTGTAACACCTAGCAGATCTTTATGTGTCTCTCGCCTCACGTAAGCTTGCTTATTCTAAGCGCTTGTTTAATTAAATAGTCGCATATGAACACAAAAAGTAACCATCAGTTACACTCTACGCTTTATAACAGTACTGTAATACTTGGCATACATTTGAGATGGTCGGTATAGTTCTCGCTTGTTGATGTCCTCAACACCGTACTGAGGAACTGCTTGGTTGATAAGCACTGACAAATTATCGAAATGAATAGCCTCCTCTTCTTTGGATTTCGATACGACGACACAGCCAAAGTATACGCTCGTTAGACTTGTTGTCCTTCGCAGCAACTCCAGTAATCCCGGTCCGTCCACTTTACATGGTGACAAATAGATCAAAGTTGAAGATAGATACAGTTCTTTTAGCAAAGGTAGATCTCCCAGGGCCGTCAGCGCATCGTAAGAAACGTAGCCAGTCGTACGAAGGCTCAATTTCTCGATAGCCGTTCCACGGAGCTTCGATGCAAAGGTGTGCAGTACGCCATCCGAATAGAATGTGTCTTGTAGTGCGATATCACACGTCTTGAGAGTCGGTAAACTGGCAATTGCCAGTAGTGCGCTGGGGCCAAAATGCGGTATCTGTGCCAACCGTATTGTCTCGAGTTGTGAATGAGCTGTCAGGTACTGGAAAAAGTGTGTTGTTGTCGTTTCGTCACCTTTATCGATGTTTCCTTCGTCATTATCGTCGTCCTTTATCCACATAACATATGCCAGCGTCAAATGCTTCAGATGCTGAATATGATGGAAATATTTTGCTAGATCAAAAGGAACCGAAGCAAACGTTAAATTCAATTCTTGCAAAGCGGGGAAGCGGCTGATAATAGTTGTGAAGCAGAAAGTATCAACGCAAAAGCTATTGAGATCCAAGGAAACCAATCGATTGAGTGTAGAGAGTGAATGAGCTGCTGCGTGATCGATTGTAAGCGTATTGTGACCCAGTGCAAGTGTTTCCAGGGCAGGACAGAGATTGATAAATTCAATAAGCAAATGTCCCTCATCAGACATACTACCATTGCAAACCAGTGTGGTAAGGTGTGTTAGCTGCAGAGATTCGAACAACGGTGACCACCAGTAACCAATGGTAGTTCCATCGTAAAAGTCATACGGTCGAATAGATAAGTATTGCAGAGTATCTTGGTTCTTTGACAGACATTGTGCAATGCGACCACATCCGTAGTCTTCGCATATATCAAGGTAACGAAGGCCTGTACACTCCTGGTCATTGGTATAGGCATCAATGTCTCGAATATTGTCAAGGTCACTATATGTATAGAAGTTTCGCACATAGTTGACTTTGGGACATAATTCAAGTAACTTATCAAGATCAATTGCAACGTCATTGTACTGCCAATCTTGAGTTGCATAGTCGATTTCAATTGTCCATTTGCTCGGACCAACGAAGGATCGCAGGTCGGGGCAGCTCTTGAAGATCGGGTATATCCGGGACTCTTTCTCCATGTAAGTGTCCAGATACAAGTGAGTAATTTTTGTTTTTTGGAAGGATGGCAGTCTGCTGACAACAGGTTCTTTGTTGTATACGTTATACCTCCACCAGGCGCTCCGGTTGACATTGAAGGTGAAATGAGTAAGTTCAGGGCATGTGTTAAAGAGAGGTAGGAAGGCGATATTCGAGTCGTGGCATCGTAGTCTCAAATGCGTCAAGTGGGATCCAAGCTTTTCCAATGCATCCAGAAACGCGTCGTGATTATTCATTTGACATTGGTTGAACTCTAATAATATGCTTAGCAATACATCTCAATGGATATCCTCATTAGTTACCTAGGTGTTCTATTTTTGTACATCCCCAGTCAAAAAGGCAATGGAGGACTTGCTCGTTCTTGTGCTTGTTTAGTATTACTCGCTTCACGTGTTTGCCCAGACAGCGAGTCTGTCGCTTGTTCTCCATTTTGATGTCTTTTTCGGTGAATCGTACTGTTGCCCAGGAACTTTGAACATATTCCGGTATCATATTGTACCAGCTGCGACAGACGGCCATACAAGTCAGACAATCTTGCTGATCAAAGTACGAACAAATGTCAACGACTATATCAAGATGCAATGCAGTGAAAAATCCGAGCTGGAGATTCAAAGATGGCTGTGTGGAAGGATCGGTAGAATTACTGATGCTGCTTGTCATGCTTGTGGAAACGGAAAAAGGTCCACGTGAACTACTTGCTGACCAAGAGAATTCATTATTGCTCTGTGTAACGTAGGCAATCCTACATGGACTATGTCATTCAATCTTTTACAAGATCATTCACTGGCAGCTGAAGAGATAAAATGTATTCATAACGTCATAACGTTTATAAGTCTGAACGCAAATACACAAAAGTCTATGACAATGCTCGAACTCGGCTCTTGCTCTGGATTCGATCACACTTCCATATGGTTAACTTGACAGACGTATCAAATGGTTTCAAACCCTCGCTAGTTATATCACCAAGATACGACAAGTAGAGTTCCTTCAGCTGCTTGATGTGTGCCAAGTGTTCAAGTGTTGAGTCGGTAACGCCTTTTAGGAAGCTGAGCCTGATAGATTCAATCCGAGGATGCGGCCGCAATTGTATACAGAAACGATTTAGACTCTCGGTTGGTATATCGTACTTTCCTTGAAGTGCAAAGGTCTTGAGCGTCAGGATTCCTGATATACCATCAAGCACTTCATCGACTTCAAAAGTCGTGGCTGATATGCTGAGATACTCCAAAGCTGATTGTTCCATTGGTCTAGCTGCCAGCGCCAGGAATAGATGTTGCATAGCTTGGTCATCCGCCACGCCTTCTGCGATCTCCAATCTTTGTAATAGCGGAAGTTGCGCAATGGCTGAGGTGATTTCATAGCCGCCTATGATGGATGAATCAATTCGCAGTCGCGATAAAGCCGGAGACTGTTTGAGAACGCTGATTACTGTTCCATTTGATATATCCTCGTTATGCTTTACACAAAGATCGCGAAGATTCGTGAAGCTACATGCTGTCATAAGCGAATCCCATGTTTGATCCCGAACAATCGGTTGAAATACCAAGAGCAACGCTTCGATAGTGGTGCAGTGTTCCGCAAACAGTGTGGTAAAGTGGTAAGGATCGTCGATACGTGCCATCAGCCTTCTTATACCCACTGGTTCCATGATCCCACTTTCTTGAATGTCGTCACCGCTAATATAGTCACCCAGTGCTTTGTTGAATTCAAAGTGTACAAGACGTTTGCAGTAGTGAAGGATGGTCCTCACCGCGTACGATTCCAAACAATGCCCAAGAGACAAGCAACGTAGGTTGGGACATGCAATAACCACATCGCGTATACTCATCACCGTATAGTTCTTGAATGACAAATCGAGTTTGGTCAGTTTGGATGAAACTCCCGGCGTCAGAAATCCCGTAAGGTCATCTTGTACATCGATTCGATGATGGTATTTTAGTTCTTCTAAATTCGGACATGTCGTAATGATAGTCTTGTAAGGTACTAGTGCGTATTTGCTTGGAGTACAGCCGAAACGATAGTCAGATATGGTCAGCTTTTTGAGGGTAGACGCAACGCGGTTAATCGCTCTCAGCAAAGAGTTTGCATCTGGGATCCAACAGCCTACGACATCCAATACTATTTAGATCAAACACTATTCTAATCGGCCGATCAATAGCCTACCGTCGATAGAAAGCGATGTCAAGCTGGCAAAGTCGCTGGTAGCGATCTGTGACAATGCAAGGGCGCAACGGTTGCGGTCCAATGCCAATAACCGAAGATTCAAGACAACACGACTTGCAAGAGCAAGACGAGAGATATCATGTGGAGCCCATTTGGTTTTCTCGGACAGACATATATCAGACCAAAGTGAAACGCACTCCAACAACTTGGATCGCCAAATGGGTGACACTTCCAGCAGTGTTAAGCTCTCCTTGAGTGGAAAGTGATCGGTGATGCAGGCTATAATATCGTACGGCATCATGGCAAAAATATCTATCCGTTGCTCAGCTTTTGCCTCGGCGACCGCACAGCTTTGCTCCAGTATGTCGCGGTAATATTCGTCGTTCACTTTTTCCAGACCGTCGATATATACCTCCATAGCTTGCAGTTGGTTGCCACGCATGGAGTAGAGTTCGCCCGCTCGGATATAGCCGCGTGGCGATGACGGATCGAGATGGATCATTTGTTCAGCGTCAGTCATTGCGTTCTTAAAGTCGGCAAGCATTCCGTACGCCTGGGCGCGTCTGTCGAGAAGCTCGATATGCTCTCTGACTATATCCGTGATTCGCACTGAGGTAGAATTGATTGTCGAATGGTATGTTGAGTTTTCTGGGGCTGTGTCTTTGTCATTAAGCGATTGTCCATTGGGAAGTATGTATGGCTGTGTTGAACCTCTGTCAGTTACCAGGTCGATTTTTATCCCGGTCATCGATGATAAAGGCTGCACTGGGTGAAATGAAACACAGATGGGCCTGTTAGTATTGCTGGTTACACAGCGAGGGAAGGGTCATGCTTTAGTACTTCAATAATAGCTAACATTATGTACGTATGGTTCCATGGGAATTGCTGATACAAAACATCTTCTGTTATATCTCTGCCGATTGCACACAGGTGAAAATGAGAGAGGATAGTAAAGAGGTCACCAATATATCGTATATTACAGTATTGTATGTACAGTAATCAATATGCTGCTCAATGCAATTCACTGCTGCCTCCTATGTATCTTAATCAAAGCACCCTTCTACATAGAGATTTACCGATCGATTGAAATCCTGTAAACCATCTTTGGAAATCATCGGTAGGTCCCGTAGGTGCAACGTTCTGAGAGCCTTCACCGCAGATAAGTGAAAAAGGGTAGTATCAGTGACGTTCCTGACGCCGAAAAACTTGATGCTTGTGATAACAGGGTGATGTCGCAACTTGCAAGCAAAGGTATTAATACTTTGTTCGGAGGTGCTTCCTCCATCAGAGAGTTCGATATACTGAATTGTCAGTATGTCAGGAAGGCATTCAATAACGCCATCAAGAGAAAAAGGATTCTCCATAAGTATCACTTTTCGCAAGGTAGAGTCCTGTCCTTTGGCTGCCAAGGAACGAAACAGGGTTTGAAAGCCTAAAGTATACACATCGCAGTATTTCAAGTCTAGGGTATGCAAGCATCGTAAATGTAAAATTGCGTACATGAGATTGCCTAACATAATGTGACAATAGTGGATACCGAGACATTCCAATGCCGGTGCTTTACGGAGTATATCTGTCAATGTGCTATTGGGGTCCCTAGCGTGAAATAAAAGCCCTTGCAAATCCCGAAAATCGCATGTGTTCAAGAGTGCCTCCCATTCGCCGCTGCTGGTACTGTTATCGGATATCTCTAATATTTGGATACTCCTTGAGCGCGCTGCGAAGAAGGGGATAAATGTAACTGGCTTATCAATCCAAAGTGCCAGTTCCCGTATACCGGATGTTGAAGGTTCATTTGGTTCGGTACATATTGTGTAATCACCAACGAATTCGATATTAAAATTTAACGTCTCGAGATCGGTACAGTGACGCCTGATGGCTTCTATCGATGTGGTTCTGACGTATCCTATGGATAGTATACGTAGCTTGGGACAACCGCGCACGATTTCCTCTACGTCAAGCATTTCATCTTCGTCATATGGAAGTTGTAGAGTTAGATGTGTCAACTTTGACATGCAGCCTGGTTCGAGGATTCCGCCTGTTTTTCCAAGAACCCTATATAAGTGACAGTAGCTGAATTTTGTCAGGTTCGGACATAATGATAGCAATGACTTGAATGCAATTGCAGGATGTATAATATTCGCATAGTTAACGAATATGTGAAGCTCTTGTAGCGTTTCGGCTACGCATGAAACTGCGTTGAATAAGCTCTGGCTGCGCTCGATGTTGCTTTCTATTGTATGTGATAATCAGACGATGCATACCCAACAAATATTGCTGTACAAAACCCAACCTTTCATGACAAACGTTTTCAGCCTCTTGAAACCGCTGCTTGTCATTCGAGACAATACAATGTCACAAAAATCGGTATCCAGGTTTGATAGTTCGAGTTCCATGATATGGTGGCCTATGCAGGCGAGCCATGATACGTCTGTCCTGACGAACTGGCTTCCATCCTCGTCAAGCGTAACGTGTGACCATATCGGCGAGCACTCCGAAAGACGGTTCCTCCATGCCTTGGAAACGTTGAGCAAAACCAAGCGTTCGAGGGATGTCAAATGCTGGATATCCCTGGGACGATTTCTTCAGGCACCATGCTGAGGATATCATACCGTTGTTTAGATTTTGCTTCTGCACCGCGCAGCATTGCTCCAATATAACTCGATCATTCTCATTCACTTTTTTTAGACCATCCCTGCATATCTTGATCGCTTGCAGTTGGCTTCCACGAAGACACAAGAGGTCGCTTGCTCGAATGTATCCTTTTATCGAAGAAGGATCCAGATGCAAAGTCGGCCAGCATTCCGTATGCCTTCGCGCGATCGTCGAGTAGCGCAATCTGTTCTTCGATTACGTCGGCCATTCGAGATGAAGTTAACTCGATCGTCTTTTGTACTTTGAGCTGCCGGTTGCTTTCGTTTGCTGGTTAGAATTCTGAGGCATGGTTATGGGAACTGTGAATGGGTAATTGTGTATCTGAAACTGCGACCTTTTCCTTTTGGAGATGACAAACTCGAAACTAACAACTCACGCGCTTGTCATATACACGTGACATGATGCAGCATTGTTAAAGTATTGCCAGAGTATTCGAAGTCCTTGAGAAATAATTTACTGCACAGAATGTAAAAGTGTAAATCGTGAAAAGTGTGCAAGGTATATGGTGATATCGAGACTGCATAATCAAAGTACTTGAACAAATACTGTATTTTGATCGTACTGTAAAGGTTAAACACGGTTGTGTTACTCTTGAAAAACTATAGAGAGCATGGCTTTTTAAGTTACGGTAGCAACTGTCGCTTTGAAGAGAGGCCAGATGCTCGGATGGCAACCGCAGAAGCAAGGATTAACGTGGGTATGAATGGCTTTTCTGGATAATATTAGTCTCTATGGTAATTAACTCGTAATCAACAACGTTTCTGTGGAAACTGACAGGTGCTGCTATGGTAGCTGTAGAGATGCGAGAAATGTCATAGCTATACATTAAAATGATCGGTCAGCGTTACGTAGTTGATCCAATAGACCGTGCAACCATAAGCATTCGCTTGGGTTATGTACCTCTTTTTTTTCCTGTCATTGGGTATCTTGACATTATTTCTATACTTCTAAATACACGAGTCATGAAAATCGCGTATCGTACGCGTCAGATGCTTGTCTATTGTAATAGTAGTCTCTATCGGCAAAAGATGTGATGTTGAATACTAAATGTGCTTTGATCGAAAGTTCCGATGCTCAAGTAGTCGGGGCATACCGGTAAAGACGCGAGGAGAACGGAGATATACACAGGAGGAGGAACGTACGCATGACTCATGGCAAAGAAACGTAAATCACTACATTTATATTTAGCTTTGTTGGGTGCTACCACTGAGCTTTTTTTAAGATTTTACTAACCTGTAGTGAATGAGCGTTCAGTCGCCAGGAAGTCGGTGTAGTCTACCAAGGCAGAATTACCGAAAAGAAATGACATATATAAAATGATCCCATAGTTGTATCATTGATATGGATAAAAAGACAAGGAAATAGCCCGCAAAAGGAAGGATGCTACTGGATGGCCCATGCAACCATCGATTGGACGCAAAAGATCATCCATCGGGGCTTTATGTCATAATTACATCACCGCTATCAATGTGAAAGGGCAAAATATTAACGCGGAAATGCACGCGACTAGTGGGTAAGATATAAGGAGGTTAAGAAAAAATTGGAATATTTTTTCCCCTCGCATGTATGGACTAAACGGTGATGTCATGTTACCATGGTCATCGAACAAAAAACTTGGCTTGAGATAATTTCATGCTTCTTTTTCGTATCAACAATAAAGCCATCTTTTTTTTTCACTGACATGGAGTCTGATACAACGCTGGGTTACAAGCAAAAAATGAGAAGAAAGGGGCTGACGGTTAGTTCGGGAAAAGATTTTGACTCAAAGGAATAATTGTTGTAGCGGAAAAAGGAACGAAATCATCCGAAGTTCATGCATAAATAGGCACAACAAACCTTGCCTTTTCCTTCTTCTTCTTTAGATCTATACCATGAACGCTTACCCAAAATATTTTATCTCGTCCATTCAAGAAAACAGACCGTTGAAACCAAAGACTCCTATCGAGCTCAACAGTAACAAGTACTTTATCACTTGTGGACTCGGTGGTATTCTAGCATGCGGGTAAAACTTTCGCGACAAGACGCTGTAAACATAAAAAAAGACTGACACGGAGCGATTAGACCTACGCATACACTGATGACACCGTTAGACTTGGTCAAGTGCCGTCTTCAGGTAAAAACATATATCACTGAGAAACCTTCTCGAACAAAAGTATCTAACAAGCAATCATAGGTGAAACCCGATCTGTACAAGGGTATCTTTGATGGCTGGAAAACGATCATTCGCAAAGAAGGCTTCGGTGGTGTATTGGTGGGCTTGGGCCCTACAGCCATCGGTTACTCATTGCAGGGTGCCGGCAAATACGGTCTTTACGAGTATTTCAAATACAAGTACAGCCAAATCGTCGGCGAAGAAGCTGCACACAAGTATCGCGCTTTCGTTTACTTGACGGCATCGGCCTCTGCCGAGTTCATCGCAGACGTCTTTTTATGTCCTTGGGAAGCCCTCAAAGTCAGGCAGCAAACATCTTACCCGCCGTTTGCGAAGAACACTATTGAAGGATTTACAAAGCTGAAGAACGCTGAAGGATTTTCTGGATTCTATAAGGGCCTGGTGCCTCTGTGGGGTCGTCAAATTCCATACACAATGATGAAGTTCGCTTCCTTCGAAGCAACGGTTGAATTGATATACAAGACCTTCCTGACCAAGCCGAAGAACGAATATAACAAGTTGCAGCAGGTAAGCCAAGAGCCAAGCTGATGATGGCTTTTTCTTACCCCAGTGTCATCTTATAGCTTGGTGTCAGTTTTGCTGGTGGCTATATTGCAGGCATTCTATGTGCTACGGTGTCACATCCCGCTGATGTGATTGTCTCGAAATTGAACAATTTGCCGCAACCGGCACCAGGACAACCAAAGCAAGGATTGGTGGATGTTGCAAAGGATTTGGGATTGAAAGGAGTATGGCGTGGTCTGGGTCCACGTATTGTCATGATTGGTACCTTGACCGGACTCCAATGGCTCAGCTACGATACATTCAAAGTCTACGTCGGCTTACCAACAACAGGCTCGACGGGAGACGATGATAAAGACAAGAAATAAAAATGTTTAATGCCTTTCAACCAAATATTGGCGATGTATTTGTCAGCAAAAGCCTCAATTTTTTTAGACTGTAGCTTGCTGTTTCTCTTTGATCATGACCACGCAAGAACCTCCGAAGAATGGCGATATTGAATCGCTAGTCTACCTGGAAGAAATGTAAGCTTTGCTGGATCAGATTCGCGATCGTGCAGCGTTGGGTTGACGGCTCGGGGTTTTTAGGTTCCAAAGCTATGGGTTTGAAGATGGCATGCGGGATGGCAAAGAAACGGGAGAATTAGAAGGACGGATCTTTGGGTGCGAAAAGTCGTTTGAACTTGGACGAGAAATTGGATTCTACGACGGCTGCGCAGAAGCGTGGAAGGAGCTGGCTGAACTGCACCAAGACAAAATTTCATCAAGGTAAAAAGCACTCTCGGCCATGTCGTTCCGTTCAATTCCACCTGACGTTTGTGAGCTCTTCTAGAGTTATCAAGAACATCCAAGCACTGCAAAAGATGATTGACGAGTTTCCGCGCGACAACTGCCCCAACACCGACATGTTTGCAGCGCGCGACAAGATGCTGGCCAAGATGAAGGTGATCACATCTTTACTGGGGGTGACTCAAAAGTTCAGCACCGAGAAGAAGTCTGAGATGGTCTACTAGTCGCTGCAATACTACTATTATAACATAACTTGTACAAAAGGCATAGGGTATTTTCACTGTAAATTAAAGTTGAGATGGATGCAGGTCACCGTTCGCCCGGCTTGATCTGCAATACGGATCTTGCCGTCCAAAGGCAGCTTTGGGATTTCGCGCGGGATGAATGCTAAGCCCGCACAGCGTTAGACAGAACAACCTTTCCGCCAGATACACCTACCTGTTGCTTCGAGCGTAACGTCGCCCGCCTTTAATGGGCAGGGCTGGTTGTGCATCACATCCGATTGAAGCACGCTGCACAGGTCCAGCTCCTTGTTCACTTTGATCATCGAAAGAAGCTTGAGATCGATGGTCACCGTGCCACCCGTTACATCCGATACTGTATCAAACAACCGGTCAGAAACAAGCAGCTTGACTGAAAAACAGAAGGCCACATACGCAGGTTGCCGTTGATCTTGACGTTAATGTCTGAATTGGTGTGCGGGATAGCGGGGGAAATGTACACGCCATTCTCGTAACCTCGCAAAGTGTGGGAAGCCGGATCATCGCAAAGTGACCAAATGTCGCCATGGTCGTCTGGCTTCATTAGTGGCTGCTGGATCGGTTGAGCCGAAACAACGCACAAACTAGCAAGCAAGGCCCATGGAACAATTCTCATTCTTTTACGCTAGGAAATGGGGTTACTATAAAAAAAAGAAAAGCCAAGAAGAAAAAAGTTGGGTCAAATGATCGTTAGCCGATTTTTTCGTTTATGGAAATGGCCAAAGTATAACGTCGATCCATGCTTTCTTCTATGACGATGTCGCACAAGGCCCGCATGCATTATATATAAAGAAACCTGGTTTTTTATTGTACAATGGAATGAAAGGTAAAACTTTTTTGAAAGAAAGGGTAAGCGAGTGAGAGAAGAGAAATGCTAATTATAAAATCTATGCTGTGCTGGTGAGAGGTTGTAATACTTCGAAGGAGCCGGTGCCGCCTTCAACCACCTTGCCCATGACAATGCGTGCAGATGGCGATTCCAGAGTGTCAAAGTCTCCGTGCAGAGTGGCGTCCGTCAAAAACTTGCACGTCGATTCGAAACTCATCTTTAGGAACGGTGACGTATTGGATGCAAGGCCAATACGGTTGAACGGCTTGTAACCGCCCTCGAACGTCATGTAGTCGGCAATCAACGTCAAGTGCCGTCGGTCGACCTTGATACCGTATACACCGAATACGCCAGCAATTTCCCGGATGATGGCATTGCGTGCTGCTTCTACACCATACGTCGTCAGAATGGCCGCTATGTCGTTGGTATGGATATAATTGACGTCAAGCAAATCGCCATGGTTCCACATGCCTCGCAGATTGACACCTTCTGTTTGCAGTTGTTTCTAATCGCACGAAAGAATGTCAGCTCTCTTTTTTTTTCTTGCTATAGGCATTTAGAATAAAACATACCATGTCGCTCTGAATGGGGTCGATGAATTCGAAGCAGCTTTGAATACCCTTGATTTCATGGACAACAACGCGCGGGCACACCTTTTCGATCAAGCTGACCATAAGAATCTTCTTGGTGTCGGCAGGGAACTGTATTACCGAGCCAGATATTAGTGATGCGCGCAAACAGCAGTTTAAAGAAAAATACCTTCATATCAATTTCGCACCAAGCGCCATTCTCGGAATCAAAGTCCCATCGAACGACGTATTGGTTGTTATTGACAGCAGACTGTGCCCAATTCTTGTCAGGTCTTGAAACTTCTTCCATCTCGACATCCGAATCAGCATTCTCAGCAGCAGCCTCCAACTCGGCTTCTTCATCTTCCAATGTCCGTGATACTTCCATATCATCTTCATCAGGTTCATCATAGCTAGCCTTTGCCTTGGACTTGTTGGCAAGACGCGACTCGGTAGCATCTTGATCCTGATCGTCCTCGTAGCTAGCGGTGACATCGACACTATCATCCAACTCCTTGGCAGAATTCGAAACCTTGTGTGCTTCAGCGATATTGACCTTGCGTGTATCCTTGATATCTTTGCGAATAATATCCTCCAATTGCTTCAAGAAGGTGGTTGCAAGGACTTCCTTGATACGCTTGGCCGAAACCTTGTATTCCTCCATATACTCCTCTTCCTTGAACAAGTTCATGCGGATGGTGTACACCTTGGATCGACGGTAATCGGTATCAGCCGACTTGCTTGTCATGCTTTCTACAACAGACACATCATCCACGATTTGAGCCAAGGTCAACTTGCTTGCGATCTTGCAGAAATCGGAGGCTTGTTCGGGAGTAACGTCTTTCTTCAAGGACAGGTTCATGGTAGGCGTCTTGATGACTCGAGCAGCAGTCATGATAATTTCACGCAAACGAGGAATACCCAAAGTAACGTTGGCAGCACCGTAACCGGCGAAATGGAAAGTGTTCAATGTCATTTGTGTGGAGGGTTCACCAACGGACTGGGCAGCCAATAAACCGACAGCTTCACCGGCATCCACCAAACTGTGAAGGTATTTCAAGTTCATCAATGCTCTGAACTTGGGCTTGGTCAATGACGAGAATCGTTCATTGTTCTTAGTTTTCTCGGCATGCTTCTCGAATGGCATGTTGTCAGGGTTCTTGTCAATGTATTGACGCATATCCATGGCGAACTTTTCGGAAACAACGCCAAGATGGGTTGCTGGATTGAATTTGGAAAGCGGTGGATCGTATTTCTTTGGCTTCTTCAACGACTTCTTGACATACTCTTCGCCTTGTTTGGTATCGAGCGATGCAAGAGCTGCCTTGGGATTGTATTTTTGGGAAAGGATTTCAAAGTTATGCGCAGAGAAGCTGAATTCGTTCAAATATTTGGCCTTGATCACATCCAATGAATCTTCACCATAGTGGAATTGCAGGATCGAACCGTCGGAATCGCGAACAGTGTGATCGTAGTGCACACGAAGACCTTCCAAATGTTTGATCAAACAACGCTGCAAGTAACCTGAACGAGAGGTCTTGACTGCAGTATCGATCAGACCTTCACGACCAGCCATACAATGGAAATAGTATTCTTGGGGACGAATACCAGTCAAGAAACGACCGGCGACGAAACCACCAGCACGTGCACTGGTATCGTAGGGACGGAAAGAGGGCAACGAACGACCAGAAACCATGAGCGGTACACGACGACCTTCCAGTTCCTGCTGACCAAGCATACATGAGATCTGTGCTGCGTTGACGTTCGAACCCTTGGCACCGGATACAGTCATCATTTGCATGTCGTTGTCGGGGAATTGACGAACCAAACCGTTGGGAAGACACTTATCGTTGATGGACGAGGTCAATTTGTTCACCTTGGACTTCATGGCGTTATCTAGGCCAGCCAATTTGTTATCGTCGCGGGCCACTTCAGCCATACGCAAGTTGAATTCTACATTTTCACTTCTTTGTTAGTTGCTACCTGGTAAAATTGTACTAGAATATACCTTTCTTGAGATCTTCCTTGGAAGCAGTCTTGGCAGTTTCGGTTAAACCCAGGTATTCCAAATGAGCCTCTTCACCAAGTCCTTGACCATTGTCCAAAAGTTCACGACGCCACTGATCACCTTCGACAGTTAACCGCAAATCGTCCATACGACACGTGAAACCGTTGGATTGGACAAACTTGGTGAACAGGCGACCGAAAATGGACAGAATTCTGCCCGCAGATTCAGGACCATACAGTTCATAGATCGAGTGGACCAAACCGTAGGCTGAAGCACCAAATTGAGACTTATCCAAAATACCCATGATCAATTCGCCATCCATCACAATCACATTTTCTTCTTCTTTGGCATCCGGGCCCCAAAGTCGACCAGGCACCTTGCTCTTGGACTTCAAATTCAATTGAGGCTTGCCCACTGTCAGGTTGTAAAGAACGGTCGAAATCTAATATCCAATGTATCTGTTAGCTTCCTCTCCTTCATTCATGCGCGCAATGAATCACTTACCACTTGCTTGCCAGTCCACAAAGGAACGGGTTTCCAGATGGTAGGTGGCAATGTTAAGATTCTGCCGTTGCCAGTGTTATCGGCCTCCGGACGCAATGAACCATACAGCAACTGTTGATATTCGTCCTTGGTAAAGAAAGTGTTGCGGCAAGTCATCCACACACCAGAGACAACATGGTCCTGGATCAAACCACGCAAGGGATTACCACTGGTAGGTACCAAGTATTGATTATCGGTATTGGCAATGAAAGCAGCTTCAGCACGAGCAATTTCGTTTTGCGGGAAATGCATATTCATTTCATCACCATCGAAATCGGCGTTGTAGGTGTTACAGTTGGCGTAGTGCATTCGAATCGTCTTTTCACCAGGTAAAACACGGGCCTTGTGAGCCATGATGGAAGGCTTATGCAACGTCGGCTGTCTGTTCATCAACAGCATGTCGCCATTTTTCAAATGACGGAACACCTTTTTGTTGATGGTTTGAGTGCGAGTTGGATAAGGGTTGTTTTGCGCATTCTGAGAGCTCTGAGGAGCCAACAACGAATTGGCCAACGCGATACGTGATTCAACCGACAAGTTGGCCAACACATCGACGGATTGATCTTCGTGTTGAACATGAGTAGCACCTGGCCATTTGAAGGGACCGTTGATGACAGCCTGACGCAACTCCTTGATGTTGTGAGCCGTAACGGGTTCGGGATAAGTAAGTTTCTTGGCAAACACAGGTGGAACACCAATTTCGTTCGTATCAATATTGGGATCAGGCGAAATAACCGAGCGGGCAGCATAGTTGACACGTTTGCCCATCATATGTTTACGGAACAGACCTTCCTTCTTTTCCAAGGCCTGACGAATACCATTGGGAGGCTGTTGGTTTTGTCCAAAGTTTTGCGGGTTCTTTGTCGAATCGATGAACGAGTTGACAGCATGCTGCAATGTAATGATGTGTGAAACAAACATATCCTGAAGACGTTCCACTTGCTTCTTGTCCACTGGATCTTGATTGCTGGCTTGCTGCAAGTTGGCGGAAGTATCACGGACGGAATGGCATCCGTTCAAGATATTGCTCAACAATTCGTTTTGAGCAGACTCGAACAGCTTCTCGCCCATGACGGATGGAGGTCGGAAACGCGTAGGTGATACGGGCAACACTTCGATGAAGAACATGTGGTATGTGGCACGCTTGACTTGGGATGGTACGCTGGGGTTACGCGCACCGTACAACAAAGTAGTGATCTCAGGCTCTTCCTTGAATAGATCCTGGATGCTTTTGCGAATTTGGAAGGGATTCAAGTATTGCTGAGTACCTGGTGGCAACTCCTTCTTTTTGGCGGCTTCGTCGTCATCGGATGAATTGCCGCCGCGTGCGGACAGTCGTGCTTGCATGGTCATTTGATCCTTTTTTGACAAGCTCAGTTGAAACAGTTTAGCTGCACCATCACGTCGGATCGGAGGAGAGATGCCGCTGCAGTTGCCGCATCGTTTGGCAGCAATACAGTACTTCATGAACTCCATCATAACTCGTTTACGTGCGTCGTTCACAACCGTCACTTTGTAATTGTCACTGGCGAATTTGCGTGCGGCCGTATCCTTCATGCATTTGGCTACATAAGCATCTACATTATGAACGATATGAGTTTCTCCGCACACATACATTCTCTCTCTCTCTCTCTCTCTCTCTCTTTTTTTACCAATGCGTTCAATTGACTGATCTACGCCCTCGGCTTCCTTGCCATCCTCTTCCATCTTATCTTCGAGCGTTTCGTCCTTTTTTCTCGCTGCTTTCTTATCCATATACATATCATCCAATGCCTGTGCTTCGCGAATCAAGCCATGTTGCAACAAGGTCAACTTTGCAATCGTTCTTTTCATCTGTAATAGGTTTTAGTTTGGAAACAGAAGCAAAACATTTTGGTGTTTTTTTTACCAAGAAACGACCCATACGGAACTTGTTACAGTAGGCACATTTAGCTCGAATAATGGCATACAAATTGTCAAAAAACATTGGGTTGTATGTTGGTACGGGAAGTTCGATATGACCAAAATGGCCTGGGCAGTTAAAGTGATCCTGAGAACATGTACCGCAACTATAGCGAAAACCGTTAGTTGCTTTCTTTTTCTCTTTTTTTTTATTGCAGCAAGTTACATGTGACCCTTATTCATTGGACCGAGCGCAGGATCGTATAAACCACCTTTGGTCGGGTGACCAAGCGTGTCGAACAGAGTTGGGTTGACGATCTGCTTGACCGATATTTTTTTTAATTCATTAGGCTGATAGAAAGAGAATGACACACTGTCAATCTCGGATCCGATCGGACACGAGATATTCATTGTGTTAATGCCTTATGGGTTTTTTGATAGAAAGGGCGAAAAAAGTCGAAACTCTCAAGTGGGAAAAGGAATAGCAGTCTTATTCCGTCCAAAAAGCCACGCTCAATCCCTGTATCCCGTGTGTAACTATGGATTTACTTTTTGTTGTCAAATTTTTGTTGTCAGTTACGTCTGGATAAGCAAACTTTTTTGCAAGGTGTATTTGCGAGTTCGTGTTTCTCGAATGGTGCTTCGAATCGCTGACCATTGTTCCCACACTTGCTCTTCCGGCCATTCAGTGTGATGGTGTACCACTTGAACCACTTGCTTGTTGGACTCGTTATGTTGCTTGTTCAGTTCGAGAAGCTCATTGTCAAGTTCTTTCACTTCATCCGATGTTACATCCACAGCGATCAACTTAGTACCGTACCATAAAGTTGTATCGGAGTCAACGTATCGCATGTTGACTGAGGGTTGGTAATCTTTGAGAACATGAAGGATGGCTTCTGGGTTGAAAAAATTGGCGATTGTTTCCTCCTTCTTTAACGCCGCATCCTTCATGCTCGTAATCGGTCGATTGGCTTTTGAAAAGAAAATATAGTCGTGGCTGAATATGTCGTAGAGTGTTTCTGCGTTCAATGGCAGCGTAACCTTTGGGGGATGTGTGATCGATTGCTGATAATCGGATGGCACACCTAATTGCTGCAGTAGTTGTTCACTGATGAAATGGATCGGTGCGCATGAAAAGATATCGTACGTCACCCGTTCTTCTTGACTTGGTTTTGGAACAAACGGTCGGAGCTCATTCACGATGCTCAATGTGGTTTGTACATAGTCGTCTGCAAGTCCATCACCCTTCCATAAATTTTGCAGGTCCTCTTCCGTGGCATCCTGTTTGATATCTGCTGATTGGCAGAGCTGCATGGCTACTTCGAGCAACGAGATAAGCACTTCTCTGGACATTGGGCCGTCTTGTTCTTTCTCTTCTTTCGTCCGTCTTCTCTTTTTGTCTTCGTGACCGATGCTTGCGACATGCTGTATCATTTCAGAAGTGCTGAACGCATCCTGTCCAACAAGCCCCAATGCTACGCGGTCGCACAGGCGCATAGTTTCTGCAGTTTTTCCATAGTCATCCAGGCTAACATTCTGTCTGACGGGGTCCAAGTACGATTTGAGATCATCGGGACGCAGGTGTGCCTGAAGCGAGAGGCGCAGAATGAGGCGCAGATCGTACAGAAATCTTGGTTTTTGCCATATATGGAAACGAGAGGACCGGAGTTCGCGTAATAAGGCTTGAAATGCGGCACGTTGGCGAAACTTGGTGCTTGGCTCTGGAATCG
Organism: Fennellomyces sp. T-0311; assembly: GCA_025266875.1. Taxonomy (NCBI): domain Eukaryota; kingdom Fungi; phylum Mucoromycota; class Mucoromycetes; order Mucorales; family Lichtheimiaceae; genus Fennellomyces; species Fennellomyces sp. T-0311. The sequence continues at coordinate 71,145 of JALLLT010000067.1, forward strand.
GAACCTCTCTCTTCAGCTCTGCAAAGACTTCCTTCATATTCCTATCACCTATCATCAGCAACGTATTCACGAGAGCGGGAGCGACGAGATTACTTGGTATCACCACATGCGGCCTTTTTCAGGTAAACGGTTGCCAAGCGGGAGAGGTGACGGTACGAAAGTAAACCGTCCTCGCGCATTTTCGTCACTGTTTCCTCTTTGGGCAACCAAACAGGTGTTGTTGCATTATTGCCTTTGCGAAACTCAGCCGGGAGCATCGACGGCCACGCAAATTCATCCATTGGAGACTTGTCACCGAAGCACTGAGCCGCTCTGCCATCACCCACCTTTAGGTTCACAAGTTAGACGCGATTACATCCATCCAACTAAACACTTGCCATTCTGATGAGTCCATCCAACACTTGGGTCATCACGCCAATTTCGATACTGAGGTTTTGCTGCTCTTGATCCAAAGCAAACCCGATGACAGCCGGATCCAGGCCAGACCGCAGAGTGTACGACAGAGGAGCAGCAATGACTTTGTGCATCACTGTCTTGGGCAGTCGATTGGCGCGCTGCTCGTCTCTGGAAGCAGGCTTCTCTTGTCCCTTGTCACATATTTCGGTAACGTACGTTGCCCATTCGGCAACCCAGTTCTCATTGGCGGAGGCTTCCTTTTTGACGTGGTATCCGAGAATATCCGCCGGAGCCAAGGATTCCACGACCAGTTGCTTTGCAAGATTGTTCCAGAAATTGTGTTGCACAGATCGGGTATTCTCCACCTTCTCCTTCAGTTCGTCCTTGGTCTGCTTTTTCTTGCCTGTTGCCAGCAAGTGATGCTTCTCATAGAAATCAATCGCTGACGACACCCTGTTTCCCCATAGTATAAGTCCGGTATACTCACAAATCCAGCATATCTTACATGGCCTGATGGACACGGCTCTTGAGATCAGTCTCACTAATGAGCAACGAAAGCTTCTCCATCGTCAGCGTTTCGTTGTCACTCGAACGACGCTGAGCTTTGGGATAGTCGGGCTCCTTGACCTTGGCTTTATCCAGAGCAAGCGCTTGGCGGGTCACGGGATAAAACTGATCCTTATCATGATGCAAAAGGGCAATCGTTCCCTTGCGCCGTTTGGCTTGAAAGTAAAACGGACGCGTCAATGTGGAAAACACGTAAATATCCATGTCCAGAGCCTCTGAGATGGCCACCAGAGCCAAGAATGGATGCATCGTGCACTTGCCCGATTTGTTGTGCGCCGTCATATACTTTTGTCGTTTGAGGTTGTTCAGCATGTCGCATACCGCTTGACCGCAGGGTTCCGTGCTAACATGTAGCTTGTGATCTTGAAGCCAGCTGACAGCACTCGGCAATGACGTTGCAATGGGTGCATCCGCAGCAGACTTGAATGCTCGTTTGATTGCTGTCGGATTTGCTTTGGTGACGGGAATGTCAGGCAGGTTCAAGGTAAACAAAATGTCGTTAATGCTGCGAACTAGACAGCCACGGTTGGTTAAAGGATTTCGGTTGACATCTTTTCGCAACTTACTATTCTCGGCCATTTTGGTTCAGAGTAAAGAAGAAAAGTGAAACTTGGGTCAGGAGAGCGCAGGTCCCTTATATTTGGCCACAATGAAAAAGAAAAAGTTCGTGCTTTAAATGCAACGCATAAATTCTGCTCAAACATAAACCGCGTTACAAGCAGGTTTATGAGCTGCGTTCGCAACAGTAGCTCCTTTCGCTCGTCTTGCAAAACAATACCTGTAGTACTGTTAGTAGCGTGCTTACGTTTGCCATCGGAAGTCTGGAGCGACCACAAACGGTATATAAAAGGTGTAGCGTGTTACACTCCAGAGCTTTCACATTGATGGATCTGCTGGCATTTGTATATCGGGACCCATCCCACGCCACTCGTCGAAAACAAACTGTATCGCGCATGAAGATGGGATGGTGTCCTTTATACACATCATATGGCCTGTCTGTGTCGATACGACATCTATCCTGCTCCTAAGCTGACGACAGCAAGCAACGATTATGATCTCAAGAAAGGAGATACCCTTTGACAAGCTGGCCGTGATCGTGTTTTGTCAATAATGTGGCTACTTTAAAAACGCTTCGAATGCGAACCTTGTCGCCATTGCAACATGGACGGTTCGACTGACCAGTTTCTGGAAGTGTACTGGGTCAATAGTTGGATACGATGCTTTCAGTTCTCTTTGCCAAGAACTCGTTATAACCAACGCATACCACATTATGGAGGTATGGACGATGATATCTTACGATAATACGTTATTGATGGGTTTAGAATCAAGTGCTAACGCACCAAAAGTCAATTCACCCAGTGAGGTCGTGAATCAGTCCGTGCTCAGTGTGATTGTCAGCAATTCACTGTTTCGGTGGTGTAACAGCATCAATGAATATGCAACGTAGCGTCGATCCTTGAAACTTCTGGAATTGGCTACTAAATGGTTATATAAATAAGCAATTGGATGTTACCATCATCGCGATCGACACTGTAACCAAAAGACATCCCAGCGTCGTATTCAATCACATAATAGCACGAAAAAGTAGGATTATAACACTTTACTGTTATCTAGTGGACTGAACAGCCATTAGGCAAAGTTGTAACCACATCTGCGATTGCTATTTAAAACTTTGCAAATGATCAATGCGTAAAAGACATATGGTATCGACGTATCTTGAGTCTGTGTACCGCGGTGCATAGCGGATGTGTAAGCTGATCATCACCGAGTCATGGACTGGATCGAATCGCAGCCTGAAAAAGCAACCAGAGAAAAACTCCCGGTGAGCCGCGAAACCATTTGCATAAAACAAAAAAAAATGTCCAATCTTGCGACTCGATCTCCATCCGCAGACGATGCAGCAGAGCCACTTCTCGGGACGCCATCAAGTGTACGTCCTGACGCAAATCGTTACAGCACATTCCAACCTACACCAGTTCGAGCCAAACCGAAGCAACCCAATCGAACAACCAAAACTTCACAAAAACTGAAGTTATTTCCAGACAATGGAAGCCAAACGATGCTCATGCCCGAAGAATTCGATGCGGATGTGTATAGTCAATTGGCCCAGATTCCGCATGGCACAGCCAAAGTCGAGGCAGAAAAGCTAAGTAAAATGAACAAGGAGGAGCTTTCTCGAGTCACTGCCTATTGTACTTCATCGTAACGTATCTACCAACCTCTCTCTGTTTCTATCTTGTATTCTTACTCTTTTTTTCTTTAGTGCGTATCGAATTGACCATCTGATCAAGTATTTGAAAGCAAGAAAGTCGACTAACGGCTGTAATCCGAAACGATTCGATGAATGGTATGTATAACCAGGGTTGTTGCGTGGATGGTTACTGATGATGTGCAGTGTATATACAACCTATGCATTAAATTATCCACTCGCCCCACCGCGTTCGGATGATGGACGGCCGCAAGACCAGGCTGTTCTTCCGGAAATGTTCTTGTTTGACTACGGTGTAGTCGTCTTTTGGGGAATGACTCTTGCCGAGGAACAACGGATATTGAAAGAGTTAGAGCCCTATGAGGATGCAAAATTAGGTATGGGTTCTATGAAGGTTATTGGATTCATTCTGTGCTTACATTCGGATTTTAGATTTAAACGATGTAGAAGTGGAAGAGTTCCATTATTACTATGACGAAGGATGCCAACCTCGGTACAAATTACATTTGATTTTCCCCTATGACACCTGAGTTAATATGTTGCTTAGCATTTACAATGATATCATTACGTTACGACATCCATCCAACTATCTCGTCAAACTGACGATTGCACATGCCATTGCGCAGAGTGTCAAAATGACCTTGTTTGAGCGCCTTATCGATGATACTATCAACGAAACCAAATATATCCCTCAAGTGATGGCTGAGAGTGGAAACATCCGCATGTCCAGGTAAGATTTTGCGGCTGCAAAATGCTCTTTGAGAGCTAACATACAGATACTGTAGAACGGCTATCACAAAAAAGATTGGACAACTTTTTATTATGCGGATAAATGTCAATCTGGTGTCAAATATTCTTGATACACCAGAGATCTTCTGGTCTGAACCAGCCCTGGAGCCCCTGTATAGTGCAATTCGTGGATACTTGGAAATATCACAGCGGGTCGAGTTATTGAATCAACGTGTTGAGGTCATCAGTGATCTTCTGGAAATGCTCAAGGACCATCTGAATAGTTCGCATGGTAAGTTTGTAGTATTGAGATAGAGATCATGGGAAAAAAAGACTGAAAACGGATAATAGGTGAGCATCTGGAATGGATCGTGATTTGGTTGATTGCAATGGAAATTGTGGTTGCTGTGATAACTACTTGCCTAGACGCTTTTAGTCTTTCACGCGAGTAGATAAAGCTAGTATATGTTAACATAGTACACTTACAGATGTCTAATACATCTGCTTAGTTAAAAGTATTTTGATTTCAACAACACTCGTGCTTTTTGCCAATTTATTTTCAATTAGGTTTAAACTATCCTTTACTAGACATAGTAAGTGTACAATGCAAAAGACAGGGAGACCTCAGGTGGCAAGGACAAGCGCCAAGCACACTTAACTTCGTGTAACTTGACAACATTCTAAATTCACAGCCACCTGCTACTTTCCACCTTGTCCTTAGCCATGGCAATGGATAACAGTAATGATGGCTCCTCAAATTCAGAAATTGCGTTGCCTTCTCAATTAGGGCCTATCGGTTCATTACCTGATGACATTATATTGGAGTTCTTTCAATACCTGGATCAACAAGATTGTCTGAGGTGCATGGCCGTTTGTCGCTATTGGTACAGCGTGGTTCCCGGATATACGCAAAACTTATGGAAAGAGATACGGCTGAACGTAAATTGGATTGTGGAAAAAAACCTTCGCCGGGAACGATGTTTGGGAAGCCATGTAAAAAAACTCGTTATTGAACCACCTGAAGGGGATTATCACGTGGAATGCACCGTAGAAGAGAAAGAGCTAAACACCTTGATACAAGGTTCTCTTGCTTTGGGATGCACTGAAGTTGAGTCCATAGGTAACATTAGTCACTGTAATACGAAATAGCTCCTAACGATAGTCAATTAGAGCTTATATGCTGCGCTATCACGCATTTTCAAGTTTTCGTGGACTTGATTAAGCTACTGTTACCGCATGTAAAACGATTGGCATTGACAGACCACCTATCCTACCTTCCAATCATGGATGTGCTCTATTCTTTCCCAGAACTTACACATTTTACGTGCCGATACAGTTCTTTTTCCAGCAATCCACGCATGTCTTTTAACGCCCCGTTGAACACACCAATCGATTATCACACAAAGCTGACACACCTATGGCTGGAGGTCGATGTTCCGAAAAGACAAAAGGAAAGCATTTTGCGCATGTGTCCGGATTTGGTATGCTATATCGATACAACTCGAAACGTTCCCCTAAAATTTAGTGCTGTTGAACTCGATCAAGTCTTTACATTGTGTCCAAGGATTACGTTTCTGGAAGCCAATTCTTTAGACCACCACCAGCAGTTCGACGATTATGTTTATGATCAACCTGGACTCCGTTATTTGAATGTAAATGGTGGCTTTGAAGTAGATCAACTGGCTCGGCATATGACTAGAAACCAAGAAACGTTGGAATTTCTATATATCTGCAACTACCAGATGGACGATTTGATGCCATCGCTGCACTTGCAAAACCTTCGGACGCTTATTTGTTTCGGCACCCAACTTTCTGGTGAAAACTTTGCTATGTTACCCGATCATTGCCCTAGCTTGGAAACCTTCGATCTATACTCTGCAAGTCGACTGCGCCTCAATTCGATATTCATCCACTCTCTTCCGGTAATGCATCGACTAAAGTCGCTAAGCATGCGAGGTGTTGCGCTTGATGACGACGTTTCCTTGTTGACAATGCTCGAACGGTTTCCCATCTTGGAACGACTAGTTTTGCATAGAATGTCTTTATCTATCAAGCTACCCGACGGTTTCAAGTCCCCAAGTCACTTGAAGCATCTAGAGCTTCCTGACGCATTATTTCTTAGCAGTAATAGAAGTGGTCAGGGTAGGGAAGCGGAAATCGCGTACTTTCTCAAGTGCTTGACGTACAATTCAAAACTGGAGATCATCCGACTTCCGCACGTAACGAGAATCGGACAAAAAGCGTTACTGATAATAGCCACGATATCAACTTTGAAACTTCTTGAGGTGCCCTTCGATTACACCTTGAAAGAGGAAGAATTGGCGGAATTCATCATGATGCTTCGGGGAACCTCTGTTGATACCCTGATAGTCGGTTACGTCTTTTCGCTAACGTTTACCATGCTCAGCGCTTTGGCTGAGCTCCCACGTCTCAAAATACTTTGTATGGAAGGAAGCGGATCAAATAATTCTATCACACATATCAGCAAAGCAGGCATGCAGCAGATCCTATGGACGAGTCCAAATTTGACGCAAATTTCGCTCGTGGGCGATATTATGCTCGAAGAGAGCAAAAATGTACTTACACGAAATCAAATACGCTCATTAGTGCGGCAGCTAACGCCAGATGCCGATCAAAACCCTTGTCTCCCGTTCAGACGTTGGCGCGTGCGTATAGATGATACACCTTCTGTCCGTCGTGTAATATTCTCCTCCATTCCTGCACCATTCTAAACACACTTTTCTTCCCTTTTGTTCGAGCTATACTTTCGCTTACCCCTCTCCCTACCCGTCATCCACTATGCACTATATAATGCATACATACTTTTTTAACGATTCTCTCTCTGGTGCTCTTTCAAATATATATTATATTACTCCAGCTAACGTGCATTCTGATTCGAAATCCAGAGGCAAAACAGTAAAATGCAAGAGACAACTGCATTTATGCGCTCTGTGATACCAAAAAAGTCTACAGTTGCAGCAAGGAAGTCCTTCATGTTACAAGTACGATCACAACCCGGTCCTCATCTTTATTGTGACATCCTCGACATTGATCCAAAACTCTTGTAATCATGCTTCATCCCTTCAAAGAAAATTCAAGTAATTTACATCGTCTATACAGTTTGATATTGCAGAGCTGATGCTTCGATGATGGATGAATGGTATGTGTGCAAGTTTTGTAATGGATGGACTATTTAGCGCGTATTTTTCGATTATAAGGTACGTGGGAATCTTGTCTGTATTATTCTGGCAATCAAGACTAAATGTATTTCCGTTCAGTCTCATGACGAAGACCAAGAAAGTTGCTGTCCAGGAATATGATGGTAATATGAGGGTCAAAATTAGGGAGCGTTTGGGCTGCTACTGTCGAAGGGATATCACTGTACAATTGACTTCCTACTTTGTGACATACTCAGTCAATATACGATTTAACCACGGTATTGCACAGCTCTGTAGGAGCCGTATGGCACTGCGTTCTGATGAAGGTAAGCTCCTAGTGTATTTCTATTATACTCTTGCCCTGAGCTGCTTATGGAAAGTAAAATGGTAAGTCGGTGAACCAAGATGCTTATATCTTTGGACAGGTAGAATTTGATCAGTATTTTTTTTAATATGCGTAGTAGCGCATCTATAGGATATGCCTAACGTACAGTTTGTATCGGTAACTGACCTCTATATCTCTTGCAAAGATAAGTATCTATCATGTTAGAGCAACAGAGTGCGCAACTAACTACTCAAGGGTAGCCTTCATTAGAAAAAATAAAAGGGTCAAAGTCTAAAAGAAACGCATATTCTAAAAATGAGAACTAAACCACTTGGACATACTGCCACTGTCCCACTGTTTATAAGTGCATCGTCACGGAATGAAAATGTACTTGGGTCATGCAAACGTGTTTAAAGGGAGACGAAGGATTAGTAACTAAGTAATTAGGGCCAGTACAATACGGTAGCTGGAATCTCAATATCAAAACTACACGCTTTGTATACGATAGCGAGCAGGCAGAGAATTCTGTAGTAAGCATTAAGTTTCGTACAGCCATATATTTTTTAATGTTGTAGCGCTTTAAAATATGTACTGGAGATACGACTCATAGCCAGATGATCTTTCGCATTGCCAGAAGAAGTACATTTGGTGGCGTAAATTTGTATACACGGCTCCTCAATTGCCTTAATAAAACCCTCTTTGTACAAAGACTTTTATATACGCTAGAGGAAGGATCTCTTCATATTTACTACAGATTTTAGGTATAGGGAGAAAGCAACATTAAAGCGAAGTATGCACCAAATTTCGTTATAAATTTCTACGTTGAACTAGTGACCATCCTTTAAAATGGTATTAGCGAGTACCGTATGTAAAGGACACAGTCTACCCACGAATGATGCACACCATGTTCAAGTATCCGGATGATTGGGTGGGGACACATCCAGTACATTCAAAGGAAGAGCGTGACGATGTTCAACTGTAGTTGCTCTGGTGTGCTACACAGTCATACCAGACATGTGAAAATTGAGAACTCAAATATTCAATGTGCCAAGGCTCAGCCCCTAACTTGATCCCCACACCGCAAATTCTTCATACCATCACTATGTTACTTGGAGATTCAATGACTCGCGTCGAATTTCCACCCTCAATGGAGCAGCTCAGGTTCCTGGCATTACCATCAGACATCGTTCTCACGGTCTTTTCTTTCATGGATCAGCAAGATTGTCTAACATGCATGGCAGTATGTTACGATTGGTACACTGTGATACCACAGTATGCGCAAAATGCTTGGAAGTCTCTACGTCTCGGTGAAAACGATATTGGAAAGAAAGACCAGTGCGTAATCCGGTGCCTTGGTGACCATGTGAAAAGCGTCATTTTCAATAACCTTGAAAATGATAAAGACCTATATGATCTGATGCACCAGCTCCTTGAGTGGGGATGCTCAGCGATCGAATCTCTAGGTAGGTTGAAAACTAAAGAGCGAGAAGCAAACCTGACGGCATACACCCACTAGAAATGTACGAATGCAACAGTGACAATCAAGGCGAGTTTCTGGATATTCTGATAAAACTGGCCCCTCACTTGAGGCATTTGAAAATGATGCATCATCACTCCAATATCGCGTTTCTGCAAGTATTCAGTGCTTGCCCGGAGCTCACCCATTTTACATATCAGGAAACAACAGCGGCGCACCCTAAAGGTGACCGTGGTGTGTACGACAAAGAGCCAGTAGTACCGAATGCGGGACCCACCATCAAACTCTTCCCAAATATTACGCATCTATGCATCGATGCTGTAATGGATAGACAACTGCGGCTGGATCCGATCTTAAAAAGATGTCCCAACCTTCTAGTTTTTGTCGGTCCAGCTTTCGGACATGATCTCAAAGATATCTCGTACAGCAACATTTCTATCGACTTTGACCTGCTTTTTGACTGGTGTCCAAAGATTGTTTGGGTAGAAGATATGCTCAGCCATCGTACCTTGCCAAATCTTAAAGACGATCCAGAAATCAGCGCTATCGATAACAGTGTCACTGGACTCCGTCATTTCAGTATATGCGAGCTTCACCAAAGCGATGCTGTACAGCAACGTTTGACAGAAAGCCAGCATATTCTCGAGTTTTTTGCAATTAATCCATTGGCCATCTCTAGTAATGGTAGTGCATTGCCGATAATGCTGAGCACACTCCAGTTACCCCAGCTACATACACTCGATATACATGATGTTGAATTTGATGGCGCATCAATCGTTTCTCTGCTCAACCATTGTCCTTCTCTCCGGACACTAAACCTGGAATACGAAGGTTTAGAATTTGATTCATCAAATTTCCATCGGCTTAATCCAATGATCAGCCTGCACAATTTTTCTGTGACCTGGATGGAGTTAGTTGGCGAACTTTCTCTTTTGACATTCCTCGAGCGATTTCCATCTATTGAAACTCTGTCTCTGTATCGCTTAACTGCTCCCGCAATATTTCCAGACGGTTGTGAGGGGCCAAGGCAGTTGAAAAAGCTGGATTTATTTGATCTCGAATGGAGGCATGGTGATAATCAGCCCGATCCAAAGGAGGCACCCGCGCACTTGTTCAGATGGTTCGCCATGTATTCAAAGCTTGAAGCCGTATCAGTACTCGCTGTATCAAACTTTGGAACATCATCATTAGCAGCGCTGGGCACAATTACTACACTACAAAGCTTAGAAATTGGATTCCTTGGGCATTCCCAATGCGGGGAAGCAGAAAAAGCTGATTTGCATCGATTCGCCTTATCTCTGGTTAGAACAAAGATCGCGAATATATCTATAATAGACGCACAGTTTCACTTTCCAGAGGAAGTAGTCAGAAAACTGAACGAACTACCTCAGCTTCGAGCAATGTATGTATTTCATCCATGGGACTTTTCATATTGTAATACGTGTACGATACCTTGGAAGTATTAAAGGGCCAATAAGGCGAATGCTTGCACAGCCTATGTGCTAAATAAGATGTATTGAATTGTATACTTACATTTAATCAAAACTCAATAATACCCATTGCCCATGTTATATCCCGATATGATCAAGTTATATGTACCTTGATCAAGCTTCGCTACCTTTTAACAGAGGATATCGTATAATTTTATTATTGGTATCAACACTTCCTCTGTGGTCTTATTCTTGGCTACATTATACTCTACGTTTAACAATAACATCGCATACTGCAATAGATAGATCGACATCCATATACTTTTCCTCCTTTTCTACATAGAATGTAGGCGCCTCCTGTTTAACTAGCGCAGATAAACTATCGTGATCCGGTATTCCTTCCAAAGAGTCATCCAGCAAAGCATGTCGGAAAGTTATAGTTTTCAGGCTGTTACTTCTGTGCAACATTTGCAATAACCCCAATACGCTAATCTTACACACACACTGGCGAGAATCCAACTGTGGCAAGTCAAGTTCTCTCAGTAATGGTAATTCAGCCAATGTATTAAATATGCTAAAGGACATATGTTCAATCCCACAGAGGCTTAGATTTTCGATAGCAGTTCCGTGAAGCTTGTTTGTGAACTGAACCAATTCATCTCCGTTGACGCGTGTTGGGTCGAGTATGACGTTACATTCCTTGAGGGTCGGTATTTCCGCGACAGAAATAAGTGCTGGGTGTCCAAACATTTGAACAAAAGTTAACGACAATATTTCGATTTTTGATTTTGCCGTCCAATAGCGAAAAAAACGTCCGACTGCCTCTTTTTTATAGCTAGTATCGTCGTCATCGTTCGTAATCCATTCAACAGACCACAAGCGAAAATGCTTTAGTTGATTTGTCGCATAGCCCATATACCGTGGTACTGTAAGGGATATGGTTGCTATCGACAAGACAAGCTTTTCCAAAACAGGACATCGATCAAGTAGCATTTTGAGGCAAATGTCGTCAATATGTAAGCTATCACATTCCAAAGTTCGCAACCGATACTGCGGACAAAGAGATTGAATCGCTGGTGGGTCGAACTTTTGGCTTTTGCAATCCAACACAAGGGTTTCGAGTACCGGGCAATTGTTGAGCATAGCAACTAGGGATAGAGCGTCGTACTGGGCGCCTTGAACTTTCAACGTATGGAGCTGTGACAGTCGAAGCGACCGAAATATTGCAGACCAATCGAATCGGTAATCAGTACTGTATAGTTCCAGTGATAAGTGCTCCAAAGTATCTTGATTTTTGGACAGCCACCCTGCTATTTGATCGCCTCCGTAGTCTACACAAATATCCAGATTGCGGAGTCCGGTACAGTTCGGGTTGTTGGTGTACATATCAATGTCTCCAACCTCGCCAATGTTATAAAGCGTAAAGAAAGGCTGCACGTGATTCACTTTGGGGCACATATCGAATAGGCGATCGAGATTGATCGAAATCGTATTGTATCCAAAATTTTCATCTGGAGTGCGGACCCCTACCGTTGCGCGTTTGCTTGGACCAACGTAACATCGTAGTTCAGGGGAGTTACGTAAAATAGAGTATATCCGAGTCGGCTTCATGATAAGGTCCAGACAAAGGTGTGTTATTTTTGTTGCTAACTTTGAGGACGACAACTCCCTCGCAACAGCAGGTTCCTGATCGTATACGTTACTCCGCCACCAATCAGACATTCTCATCTCGTAGGTAAAGTGAGTAAGTTCTGGACATGCTTGGAAAAGATGTAGAAACGCAATATTCGAGCGATGATTGATCATTCCAAGATGTGTCAAATGTGGTGCCAGTTTCGTCAATGCGTCCAGAAACGCGTCTTGGTCGTCCGTTAGACAGTAATAAAATTCTAGTGTATGTATAATTAAGACCGATATATTCAAGTGACAGAGCTCACTGCTTACCTAGACACTTGATTTTCGTACATCCCCAATCAAAAAGCTTATGTAGGACGTAATAGACATCACTTTCGCTTTCAAACGCATCCAAGGAAACACTTTTGACGTGCTCACCAAGACAGCGAATCTGACGTTGATTCTCCTCCTGAACGTCCCGTGCATTGAACTTTAAAATCGTCCATATGCCTTCAGAATATTTGGGTATAGTTTGGTACCAGTCGCGACAGACAGCCATACAGGTGAGACAATCTGCCTGGTCGAGGAATGACAAGATTTCAAAAACAATGTCGGGATGCAAAGCAGCCATGAATCCGAGCTGATCATTTGGTGGTGGCTCCAACGGCAAATCGTTAGAATCAGAGCAAAGATGTTCCGAATCGATAGGAATATTACTATTGTGTATCATGGTAGTGAAGGCAGTCAAATAACATGGCATTTTAAATTTCAAGTTTGCCCCAGCCTTCGGCTACGCCCGATCCACTAAGAGGGCGACAAGTTTTCTGTAGTCTTCAAAACATATCGCATCCTATTCTATGGTCCACGAATGGCCACCAAATATTCTAAGCCTAGAACGAAAATTCAACAGGTACTATGTCGTCTTAAATATGACTTAGTCGTGCGGATGCTACATGTTAACTTGATTTTATATTTGGTCATAATGTGGTGTAAGGTATACGGTTAATTGACATATATTTTGTCGATACAACAGCATATTGTTTACGCTTGGTATTGATTTTTTTTGCGTTTCCTTGACTGCCATCTCTTCCTTTGTTAGCCTACCATGTTTTCTTTTTTCAGGCACTATATAGTAACTTTAGATTGAATAAGCTACTAATAAATATTAATAAAAAGTATACCTTGTTCAAATGTTGCTTTTGTAAACACGGGTAAGTCAGTTGGGCCAGCTTTAGGTGCTTTCCCAAAAGACACCTCTTTTAAAGTAGTCAATATGGCATTCCAAGGATTACCAGCATGCTTTCTTCTCCAAATAAACTCCACTAGTCTCCAAGGCATAATGGCTTTTGTTCTATGACGTGCACCAACCATAATCTTGACGCCATTCCATGTACCTAATATATATCAGAATATAAAGTAAAAGTATTTACTATATAATAAAGTTACCTTCAATAGTATTGGTGCATGTACCATCTGGTGTCTTGAATTCCTTACAATGGTTCACCATTTAATGTTGATAGTTTTGCGACAGCTGATCTAAGCTTTATAAGCAGCTCAGCCATCAGTAGAAATAATGCTACCAGGTTTAATATAGGTTTTTGAAACCGATTCAAGCATGGCAGCATTTCTAACTGGGACTGTTGCCATAAAAACCTTTCTTTGGTTGGTCTCTTCAACACCACCAAGAACCAGACCCCATCGACTTTAAGTCCAACATGATGCTTGCGTTTTCCAAATTTGCTTTCATCAACTTGAACCTTGATTCCTTTGCCACCTAGTAAACATAATTAATATAATGGTAACGTATTTAATTATCGAACTTACCAATTCTCATATCCTTCATCTTTAAGTCACCTTCCATAAGTAGGTAAATATCACCAATTATAGATCTTACAGTGTAAGGATTCAGCTCAGTGTACTCAGCAATTGCAAGCTGTTTTACTCCTCGCAAAAAGAGTAAAATTACAAGCAATACTAAGTGCAAAGGAACCCTATGCCCATAGAAGAAAGACTTGTTCTTTGTGGAGCTAGACTCATTTCCACCGCAGATACGCCTTGTACAACGCCAAATAAGAGTATGGTTTGCAGACTTGATCAAGTACATTTCCTTGCCAAAGCTATAAAGAAGAGTAGCAGTAGTGAAAACACCTTTCTCCATAAGAAATCTAAAAGCGTAAGGTAAGTTCTTCATCCATTCACCCATCAATACACCCATCCATCCACCCATCGAAATAATGCATCCATTCATAAAAGAGAAAAACTTACCCTCTTCTAGCTGCTTCATTAGGAAAAGTTTTAAGAAAGCTGGCCAAACTGACTAATCCTTTTTTCGTAGCACGATCCTTTCTAGTGATAAGTGGAAAGAGAAAAGGCAGAGGTTTGATGATAGAAAATCGGATTTTTCAAACTAGAGTGCATTAAAACGTCTGAACTGCAACTCAGGCCCAAAACCCAGTGTAATGTCGCTGCCCAAAGAAAACAAAAATGGCAGTCACTGTATATTTTATATTATAAAAATTTGGGCCTTGGCGACATTTGAACTTTTGCGGATAGCGACTTTACTATTTGGAAATACTGTATGTACACTCTCATATCTCTACTTTTAGCCGAAAATAGGTATACTTTCAAATTAGATATGGTATTTCGTTGTGCTTGCGCATATAAGCGGCTGCTGATATACACAGGCAATGTCCTTCTAGGAGTAGGTTTAGCGCTTTTCATAAAAAGCGATGGTATATATAGATCTACATAATGCATGTTGCGCCACAATGCATTGTCACAATTGGTTGTTGTGCGTAAACTTTGACTCTGTGTAACTAATGAACTGTACCTTTTCCTGCCCACTATTCCTCACCTGTTCCTGCTTTACAGCATCCATCTCAAATGGTCTTCAAATGGTTCAGTGGTACATTTATCCAATCCGCGTCCGAATACAACTCCACTGACAGTGCGCCAATCGCAGAGAGTACATCGCACCATGAATTTGGATTCATGACCGCATTGCCCAGCGACCTTATACCCGAAGTATTATCATACCTGGACCAAAGCGATAGTCTGGAGTGTATGGCCGTTTGCCGATATTGGTACGACGCAATACCTCAATACGCCCAAAATATATGGAAGGAGGTTCATTTTCGTACGCGTGACGCATATATGGCTCACCAACGCCGTGAACGATGCCTGGGAAGGCATGTAAAAGGTGTTGTTCTCGAGCCACCAGAATCAAGTTTTCAGGTGGAAGAACAAGAGGTGCATATCTTGATACAAAAGGTGCTCGAGTATGGATGCACAAATATAACGAGTCTCGGTAAAGCAGCATGTTGTTAAGACTGAAGCAACTTTAACCGGGTGTTTGTAGAGCTGCTGTCATGCACCACAACTGATCAGGCAATGTTTGTCGAATCGCTAAAGCCATTGGCTCGGTGTTTGACCCACATGAAGATGTCGAGCCATCTGTCCCAAATTGACATACTGCACATCCTCTACAAGCTCCCAAACCTTACTCATTTCACCTACCAATATAGTTACGGTATCTGTCGTAACGTGTCAACCGTACTCTCGTCAGCAATACCCAGCGACTATTATGCGAAGATTACTTATCTGTGGCTGGAAGTTGAAATGACCAAGGGACAAAAGGAAGCTATTCTTAAGAGGTGTCCTGACTTGCGATCCTTTATCGATATAAACCGAGGAGTAGAAACGACATCGGCTATTGAATTGGATTCACTCTTTACGTGGTGTCCAAGGATCAACTTTCTCGAAACCAACCTCTTTAGTCAACACCAAAATCCCGATGCTTATGCCAAAGACCTGCCTGGTCTTCGCCTCTACAATACATCTGCCAGCTACGGATTCGATCAAATAGTTCGGCATCTAACAAGAAACCAGGACACATTGGAGTTTCTATCCATCTTTAAGGGTAGAACCAGCGATGACTGGTCACGTGCTTTTCAATCGTTACGGTTGCCAAAACTTCGCACCCTGGTGTCCGTGCTTAATTACTTTTCTGCTGACTCGCTCATCTCTCTGCTGAACCACTGTCCTGCCCTGGAGAAGCTCAAGCTGGATTGCCCTCACCCACGCTTAATTTTAGATTTGACGTCAATTCAATCTTTTCACATCATGCACCATATCCAATACCTACAATGCGGCGGTATTTACCTTGATGATGGGCTTTCATTACTCACGATACTCGAACGGCTTCCTTCCTTACAACATCTGTTTATCTACCGATCATCCATATTTCTCGCACCATCTGAAAACTTTGAAGGTTTACGACGGCTAAAATTCCTCGGAATGCATCGTATCTCGTGGAAGTGCTGTGATAGGAGGAATACAGCAGTAGCGATCGCCCAATTTTTCAGGTGCCTGACCAACAACTCAACCCTTGAATCCATCCAACTTGCCGAAGTAACAATGATTCAATGTA
Source organism: Fennellomyces sp. T-0311 (assembly GCA_025266875.1). Taxonomy (NCBI): domain Eukaryota; kingdom Fungi; phylum Mucoromycota; class Mucoromycetes; order Mucorales; family Lichtheimiaceae; genus Fennellomyces; species Fennellomyces sp. T-0311. The sequence continues at coordinate 87,479 of JALLLT010000067.1, forward strand.
ATGCACTGCTAGCAATTGCCAGGATAGCGTCGTTGAAATGTCTGGATGTACAGCTTGATACAAACTTATCAAGCGAAGAATTGCTGGAATTTATTATTGCGCTTCGGGAAACTGTCATCAACACATTGAAATTTCGTTGTATGCGTCCCTTTCCATCCCCTATACTCAATGCTTTGGCTGAACTGCCACATCTGTCTATGTTTTGTGCAAGACCAAATCCTCAGGCCCGACATTATATCACATTCGTCGACAAAGACGGCCTACTGCGGTTGCTAAGCAAGAGCCCAAAATTGGTTACTGTTCGATTCCTCGATTCTACAGTTGTCAAAGACGGCGCACAGGCACTTACCCAGAGTCAGATATATTCATTAATAAGTCGCCAAACTTCCCAGTACAACGTATCTCGTGCAAGATCAGAAGGTTGGAATATGCAAGTGGGCGATCACAGTGACGATACCATACTCCGCTGCTTAACCGTCAGGTGCGCCGACAAGGATAACCTCTCGGTCGACCTCTACGATCCATTCGCCTAGTAGAAGAATGCGTTTTTCTGTTATAGTCGGTCAACTGTATGTAATAAAGCCCATGCTTTACTGCTGTACATTTGTGGAAAAGCCGGTCATTAACGAACGATGTGTGGTCACCTGTAACAACAAATTACCTAGGAATACATTAATTCTTCAGGAGAACCAAATACAGATAATGAAATGAGCTTGCAGTAGGAAAAGCAGAGCCGTGATAGGGAAAGTGTGAAAAATAAAATATATCCCGTATCTCCTTAAGCTGTGTAACTTGTAAGCTACCATGCACCAGGCTTTCATTGTTTCACTAAGTTGTCTTCAACCAAAACATGATCACAACCAGTACTACAGACGTAACCAACGATTCAAGCAATGCATCTCATGAGCAACACAAGTCATCCTTACTTGCATTGCCTGGTGATATTGTGCTGGAGATCTTTGCACATCTCAGCAAGCAAGATTGTCTGAGGTGCATGGCAGTTTGCCGCGATTGGTACAATAATGTTCCCGAATATACCCGAAACGTTTGGAAAGAGCTACGGCTTAGTAACAAGACTCTCAGTAACCACGGAATGATCGAACGGTTCCTGGGAAACCATGTTAAAAAGCTCGTTATCGAACCACGACGACAATACTACAAAGAACGCGTGGAGGAAATCGAGTTGCATTCCTTACTACAAAAAGCTGTCAGTTGGGGATGCACCGAAGTTGAATCGATTGGTAAAACGGTATCTCAAAGATACTAGCGGTTTCTAACAGTAGTACTCATCTAGAGCTTATACGGTGCGTCACCACTCATTTGGATCCATTTCTTGACTCGCTGCGGAAACTTACACCGCGCATAACACGCTTTGAAATGATGGAGCACGTGTGTGATGTTGGGGACTTGCATATCCTTCATGCACTCCCTAGGCTCACCCATTTTACATGCCAATACAGCGGCCATCCTATCTATCATCGCGCATTTGTTGCCTGGGCGCTTAACTTACCTGACGATTACTATCCAAACGTTACACACTTATGCCTGGGCATCAGGATGCTGAAGCATGACAAGAAATTGGTCTTGGAAAGGTGTCCGAACCTTCGCTGCTACATCGATACAAGTATTGATGACAAATTTGAGACGGGCACGGTTGATCTCGATTTCATTTTTACCCGGTGTCCAATGATTTCGGTTCTCCACTTCAGTTCCACTGGTACAGTCAAAAATCCCGATGTGTATATCAAAGGAAAACGTGGGCTTCGACTGTTTAGCATATCGACCGGCCATCAAGACGATGAAGTTGCTCGTCATTTGGCGCATAATCAGCACACGCTGGAATTTCTGTCAATCTCGCATGGGTACGACTGGTCTCGAATGCTCCAAGCACTGCAAATGCCAAACTTACGCATATTCCTTTCGAATGGCAACTCATTCAACGCCGACTTTTTGGTTACATTACTCAAACATTGTCCAGCTTTGGAAACTCTTGATTTGTATCTTCCACGTCGCCTGGTCCTTGATGCAAGCACTATTACGTCCATTCCAAAAGTGCATCACCTGAAATCTTTAACCCTAGACAATGTTGTTCTCGATGACGGTCTTTCTCTGTTCACACTGCTTCAACATTTCCCGCTGCTGGAGAAGCTAGTCTTACGACAAATGCCATTATACATCAAGTTACCCACGAGTTTTGAATCTGCCAGTCACCTTAAGCATCTTGAGTTACCTGGCGCGTTATGGAAAGATGACAGCAGCGATGATGCGGAAAGAGAAGCATCAATTGCAAACTTTGTCAAGTACTTAACCACAAATTCTAAACTGGAAACGATACAACTGGCCCATGTACGAATGCCTGGATACAAACCTTTACGGACACTTGCCGTGATACCGACTTTAAAATCCCTTGATGTACAAATCGATCGCACGCTACATAACGATGGGCTGTTAGAATTCATCAAGACGCTCCGGAAATCCGCCATCACTACTTTGATACTTCGATATATTGGGCCCTTATCTTTTACTGTTCTCGATGCTTTGGCCGAATTACCGCTACTTCAAGTCGTTTGTATGAGAAGAATCCTTTCTCATAAGTCAATCACACGAGTCAGCAAAAGCGGTTTGCAACAAATCCTACGGAGAAGTGCAAGATTAAAATCCATTTCGTTCGAAAACTATACCGTAATTGAAGAAGGAGGAAATCAGTTCAATCACAAGCAATTGCTTGGATGGATAAAGACCCAGATACCGAAGAGCAGCCAATTTACTACTAAATCAGAATACTGGGAAATGACTGTAGACAGGTATGGGATCCCTGAGACAGTGCTTCGAGATATAACTATCAGGCGTGTAAGTGCGTAGCTACTGGCCGCTTTTTGGACACTTCTGTCTCATACTGAAATATATGAACCTTTACACATAATTCTGAGTGAAAATTTCAAACTTCGATAGCTCTAATCATAACCCATTATTGTAATCAGAAGTTAAAACCGTGGTTCCGTACTATCGTACATAGATTTCGGTAATCCACATGTTCAGCCATGCATGGTCAAGGTTTTTTCAGTACCACCTTCCTAAGAAGGAAGAATGGAAGCCATGTATACGTGTCAAACTCCATATACGGGAACTACAGTTACGTTGTAACGAAATTTCTCGGCCCCTCTTCGTTTATGCTACCTTCCCCTTTTTGGCACGCACTTGACCTTGGTATTGACCTTCATTCAACTATATTGGTGCATCTGCACTTGATGTATCTTCTTCTTCTCGTTCTGATCTTCCCAAGCTACTGACCTATTCTATTATATAGTGCATCTGCACATTGATGTATCTTCTTTTCTCTTTCTGATCTTCCCAAGCTACCGACCTATTCTATTATATGGTGCATCTGCACCTTGGTTTATCTTCTTCCGCACTCGGATCTCTTGCTAGTTGTAATTCCTATCTAACCCACCTTTTACCTCCGGCACAGCCCGATGTATCCACAGTCAGCGTATCCACAGAAACATATAAATACCCTTGTTGAATCAAATGAAATAAAGCAGTTAATTTGACCTCAATTATCTTGATCATACCTTTCAAAGCCCAAGACAGGAGCTTATATCTGTATTTGGTTAACTCACCTTTTCTATTTTTCTATATTTCAATCTACTTTGTGGATCCTGTTTCACACAGAATTACTTTACACAAACAATTTCCTTTTTACAACAACGTCTCATGCAATCATGTCGTTTTAAACTACTTCGCTCCTAAATGAGTCTGTTTTTGATGATGAATAATCAGTTTCCATGCATTCAGAAAAGTTATAAAAAGGGCGTTTCATCCGAAATACGAAGCACTTCAAAAAAATGATTACACCGCGAGAGCTAGGAAAAACTGGTGTCAGATTGAATCCTCTTGGCTTAGGATGCATGAGGTAAGGACCTGCGATAATTATAAAGAAATTCCATATTCTTACACATAATTTAGTATGTGTGATGGAATCTATGGAGCTGCGGATGATGTGGAAAGCCGCAAGGTGCTACACTGCGCACTTGATCTTGGGTACGTATTAGACCATTTTCTATATAACTAATATGCTCTATGAATTGAGTAATATTGTACATGAAAATCAGATGTGTGTTTTGGGATACGTCTGACCTATATGGAAACGGAACGAACGAATTGTTCCTGAGCGAAATGCTCAGTCCCATCGCGACGAAGTTTTTTTATGCACTAAATTTGGTGTTCGTCGTGATCCCAAAACCGGGCATATCGGATCCGTGTGTGGGAAACCAGATTACGTTAGGGAGGCTTGTGAAAAAAGTCTGAAACGTCTGGGTATCGATACCATTGATCTCTATTACCTGCATCGAGTTGATCCGAATACGTAAGTATTGCGCGGCGCTTTCATTTTGTAATGTTTAACCCCTTCTAACCTTTTTTCATCACAGACCAATTGAAGAAACTGTTACAGCAATGGCCGAGTTGGTCAAGGAGGGCAAAGTCAGATACTTGGGATTATCGGAATGCAGTGCAGAAACACTTCGTCGTGCCTATAAAATCCATCCCATTGCTGCACTCCAAGTGGAGTACTCGCCATGGTTTATTGATATCGAAACAAACGATGTGCTCGATACCTGTCGTGAACTGGGTATCACCATAGTTGCATAGTGAGTTTTCATTCATATAACTATATGAAACGGAATTCTTAACTATTATCTTTTTTTAGCTCGCCGCTGGGCCATGGATTCTTGACAGGAGCCATCAAGTCGCTAGATGACTTAGATAAAAATGTTTCCGCTTACTGATTCCGAGGTTCTCGCCTGAAAGTTTTGAGAAAAATCTGGTCTTGGTCAAGAAAATTGAAGAACTCGCTGCCAAGAAAGGTGTATTGCCGAGCGAATCCACACTTGCTTGGGTGTTGGCACAGGGTCCCAATTTCTTTGTGGTTCCAGGCACCGAGCGCGTCAAGTACTTGCAGCAAAGCATAAACAGCGGGAATATAGAATTGACTACAGAGGAAGAAATGGCTATGCGACAAGCCATCGCCCATGCAGATCTCCAAGGCGACCATTACCCTAAAAATATCATGAAGACTCTAAATCATTAATTTTACTTTATATCGAATCCTTAAACGGCAATAAAAGTTACTTGAATAAGTGTTTATTGTCCTGCTGCATGGGTAACCAGCCTTTGCCAAGTCCAATAGCACTTTCGTGTGAAATCTCGACAACGCCATGACCAGCCGCCACAATGACAGCAGCAATTCAGAGAATGAATTTCTTCGACAAATAGAATTCATTGCCACATTACCGAGCGACGTTGTGCTGGAAATCTTTGCGTATGTTGACCAACAAGATTGTCTGACTTCCATAACCGTTTGTCGCGATTGGTATCCTGCCATTCCAGAGTATACTCCAAGTGTTTGGAAAGATGTTCTACTCAGCACAAGGATTACCAAAGACCATCGACGCCGCAAACTATGCCTGGGAAACCACGTAAAAACGTCACTGTCAAGCCAGACCGAGAGGCCTCAGGAGGGGACCGTTTAAGCGAGCAAGAGCTGCATGCCTTGATGCAGAAGCTATTCGACTGGGGTTGCACTGATATTGAGTCGACTGATAAGAAAAAGAACTGATGATTAATATTTGTTATCGTGGCTAATGCTTTGTGTTAGAACTAATACATTGTGCCACAACACATCTCGACGAATGCCTTGATCTGATGAAACTCTTAGCATCGCATTTGGCAAGCCTGATTCTGGAAAACCACGCATGCAATGTGGATATTTTGCTTATACTCTATGCTTTTCCGGACCTTACTCATTTTTCTCGCGACGACTACAACTTTCCCAACGATGATCGTACGTTGATTATCCGTCCACAGGATATACCCATCAATTACTACTCCAAGATCACCCACTTACATTTGAATGTTGCTTTGACCAAAGTCCAAAAGAACTCCGTCTTGAAAAGGTGCCCGGATTTGCGCTCGTTTATTGATACTGACCGACAGTTAACACTAGTACAAAATGTTACTGTCGGTCTCGATGAGCTCTTTTCCTGGTGCCCAAAGATTTCTTTCCTCGAAACAACTCGGATTACCATAAACGAACACACCGATCGTTATAAAGACGGCCAAGGCGGACTACATTTCTTCAGCACGTCTGAGAATTATGGAGTCGACCTAATAGATCGCCAGCACAAGATAAATCAGGATATGTTGGAGCACCTATTTATCCGGTAACATGTACTGGAGGACTATTGGTTTCGAGTACTCAGATCACTCCAGCTACCCAATTTGCAAGGATTAAAGTCCTTTCATAACAGATCTGACATCAACACCCTCGTTGCTCTGATCAACCACTGTCCTGTCCTCGTAGAACACCATATGCGTTTTCGACACTGGATAGCGATTGATTCTACTGCTATTCAATCGATAAAACCATTGCATCGGCTAAAAGCTCTACGACTTGGCGGTCTGGCGTTTGAAGCAGATCCTTCGCTTCTGACTCTACTCACTCAATTTCTAGTATTGAAAAGGCTGATGTTGCGTAAGATGATTGTTGTATCCAACATGAACACACCATAACAAGCTTCTTTGTCATCTATGCTGTCCGTCAGCGAATAAGAGCTTTCCATCCTTACCGCCGCTTCCCATTTCCGAACGTTGAGCTTAATGCTTACCAAATACTCAGCCAATCAGGTTACTCATATACACGACCTTCCGGTCAACGTGTCTCTTCACGGATATGCTCTGTCAGCATTCATCCTATCGATCATTACGATCTGTAACTGCTCAATGATAATAAAGTTGACATTACACATCACTCACGGAAATACCGGCTTAAGGAAATCCCATCATGGATAAGCATTTATTATGAATAGAGAGAGCAAAACATGAAATAAATCAGTTACCTTTTTAAGTCTTGTTGACGTATTTGTCTTTCACACTTATTCTCTCTCTGATTTAACAATGATGATATCACCTGCGGTACCTGCATACTTTGAATCTCCAAACTATCTGAGGCCCCTTATAGTCGCGGTATGGAATTTTGATGATGCTCACGATAAAGAGTCACAAGTTGCAAACCTTCTCGGGCATTTGATCTGCAATTCAAAACTCTACTTTCGCATCTTCAAGGCGTGTCGATGATTGGATGCAAATTTTTATTTACGATTGCCAGAATAACAGCCTTGGATGTGGTTCAAGTGGATCTTAGCCATATACCGACAGGAGGAAGCACGGTGGGAAATTCTTATGCAGAAAATATTCAATTTTATTCAAATATATGAATATTCAAAAACTGCCACTTTCGAATATTTTCTGAATATTTCTTGAATATTTGATTTAGCAGAGGATGAATATTTGCTGAATATTTGCTGAATATTTGAATATTGCTCGGCCCTGTGTTATTGCTTTGGAGGCACGTATGTCATTTTTTTATTTGGAATACACAGTACATAAACTAATGATGATCAATATCTATGTAGATTTAGGGCTTCGTTTTCTTTTGTTTGGCCTCTGTAACCCCTCTTGATTATTCGTGGTAACTATGACTTTCATGGGTCAAAAGAGAAACGCTTTTATGTATACAAGAGTTTCTTACCTTCACTATTGTTCCATGGCCGTAGTACTCGCTGTTCAACCCGATTTGCTTGGCGAGCAGTATTATCTAGAATTTATTATACTAGAATACTTGAATACGTTACTTACAAATGCCTTCTTGACTTCCGTTTATTTGATATTACCATTCGTAATAGCTTGATCAGCAGACTGTAAGAAGCCACTACAAAATAAATCAATGCATTAATGGAAAAACTTACCGCTATTCCTCGATTCACAATTATCTTGATGCTCTCATTCTCATTGTTGGCAGGTGCTTTAGGAACTTCAGAAACTTTGCCGCAAGATACTTCGGGTACTTCATTGGATGTACCATTATCATTGTTCGCTAATGTTCAATTGTACCCTTGCGTAAAAAAGTTCGACTCTAAAATGACCACCACTTACTAGCACTCTCCTTTGTATTCCCCCAAGCATTCACCATCAGCAACTGAGCACCAGGAACCTTCGCGCGCGGACAAAAGATACTGGTCACAAACGCAGGTTTCAGGTGCTTCTGTGGCTGCCTCTTTTTGGTAGGGGTTAAGATTGTTCCAACTCGTTGATTCAGAAAGTTGCAAAGTGGTTTGGATCTTCTGTGCTGTCGCTATAGTGTAATGAACCACATTGCTCTTGAACGTGAGAAAATATGTCTCTTTCCAATACTCAGCACCTTTGTTTCGTGCCATGATCTTCTTGCCTAGTTGCCTGTATAGCATCCAAGGAAATTGTCTGGTGGAACCGTTGTCATATTTTGGATGCGCGTAATTTCGAGAGAAAGCTATATCCTTGAAGGGCTTGACAGCCGCAATACCTGTGATAGCTGGAACCTCAGTATTGGCACTGATGGTGTTATATTTGGACTTCATTTCAACAACTTCATGCTCAACTGCTCGAATTCGTGTCGACATAATGGAAGTCTCTTGCTTCAGTGTCGATACTGTGGTTTCCATGCTGCTGACATCCGTGTGGAGTGAAGAAACTTCATTCGCTAGGTACTGGAGCGAGGAGGTAACTGTAGAAAAGCTTTGCATTAATACAACAAGAGGGTTTTGTTCGACATTCGTTAGCAGATTGTTCATTGTAGTGTGTATTGAATTGAGAAGAGGAACTCGCAACGATGATAAGTAAACAAAAAAAAAATTAAACTGATTACGTTGACCAAAAACCCCCTGAAACCACTTTCTCCCTCAAAGCTTTATTCGAAAAATATTTGATTTTTGCATATCTGAATACTGGGATATTCAGGTTTTGAAGGTCTGAATATTTCCTGCATAGAAATTTCCCACCGTGAAGAAGCATTGGAATTTATCCAATGGTTTCAGAGGACCGTCACTACTTCATTGACACTCGACCATGCTCACCTCCTGTCCTTGTTGTTTTTGAAGCTGTGTCCATATTACCATTGCTCGAAGACTTTTCCATGGATAGCAGTAGATACAACGATAATATCACACGTATTAGCCACGAGGGTTTACAGCATCTGCTGTGGAATAGTCCGAAACTGGCCGCAGTCTTGCTCATCAATGAGATCGTTATCAAAGACGGCGAAAATTATCTCACACCTGATCAGCTACTTGCCCATTTAAAGACCCAGTGCGAGGGTAGAACAGATATTCAAGCTCCAAGGCAATGGGAAATACGCAATGGTCTCCCCAGTCATCTGGTACTGCGTAATATAGTTATTAGACGCGTGAATCTTTAACATGACAAATATGTATGAATGTGATAGTGGCTTTATGTTTTCAGTAAATAAGCACTACATACTGGGTCATGATACATACGTATTAAAGTTTTTTTATCTTTTAGACAGTATATCTTTAATCACATATACAGTAAAAGACTCCAATTAGTACGTATGTATCCTTGACAATCGCTTATTATTGAAACGCAACGGAACCAAACCACTGCATTGATCTTTTTCCGCAGTACGTACGTACTTTCACATCAAGCTCATCCGGTTTCCCAGATACGAACGTTTCTCATGATTTGAAAACATCATACTTGACAAAGAAGCATTTTTAACCGGGGATAACGCGGAATTCCAATTCGAGCGCCTTGCCACGTACGCAAACTCAATGAGCCTTTTGTGTTGGCAAGTGGGGCTACTTATATTACCGCTCTATGATCTGATATTCATTGTATCCAGAAGTGAATTTGGATTACGAGTAAAGCACACTCTTCATCTGAGTAGACACGTATTCAAAAGCCTAAGTAAGCTGTCTATAAATGCTTGCCTTAGATTTGTCTTGTTATGATATGTCGTATTCCGATCCACATGACGCTATTTATTGTCTAAATTAAGAAAAATGTTGGCTTACACAAACATTCGGGATCCATACGGCACTGCTGGTCATAATACTTCACCAAGAAGTGTCAACATTGAGATTCTTTAATCATTAATCATACATTTGTGCCAAAAAAGTGCTGGTGGTTGTGAGCGATTATTACGAAAATCAACCTTGGCAAATTCGAAGTTGGCAGGCTTTGGTCAATGAGCTTGATGCATGTAAACCGGAAAGGACTTTGGCCGAGTCGTTTCACATATGTTAACTGGTGTCACGAATGGAACAATGTATCAGTTAATTGTAGCTCATAGACATCTACTTCGACACGGAAGAGGGAAGTGCAGTTACGCGTAATTCGCTAATATGGGAATAAGCATCACAGCTGTGGCGTTTCACTACCGCTGCCATTAGGGATGGGAAGAATTAGCTTTGGAAGGTTTGCTTGATTTAGGTCAATGATGACGAGGCCAACATTACTTTTTTGGGGCCCGAAAGCGATATTTAAGTGGCAGAGAATTGGGAACGGCGTAGAACACAACAAATCAATCAATACACGTAACAACAAAAATGGTCGCTCCCCGTGAATTAGGCAAAACTGGTGTCAAGTTGAACCCCCTTGGTTTAGGATGCATGGGGTCAGTATATGATATATCAAAGCTTCTTTAAGCGCGTTATACTCACGTCTAGTAAAATAAAAAAAAAAGTATGGTAAACGGTGTCTATGGCGATGCCGATGACGTTCAAAGTCGACAGGTACTCAACCGTGCTCTTGAGCTTGGGTACGTTACTTATCTCCAAGTGGTGACAAATGGACTGACAAGGTTCTCTTAGTACTGTGTTCTGGGACACCGCCGATATGTACGGATGGGGTGACAATGAAGTCTTTTTGAGCGAGACTCTCAAGACGAACCGCGACAAGGTCTTTTTGTGCACCAAGTTTGGCAATACGCGTGATCCGGTAACTGGCTATTTCGGTGGCGTGAATGGCAAGCCGGAATATGTTCGCGAAGCATGCGAGAAGAGCTTGAAGCGCCTTGGTGTGGACTACATTGACTTGTACTATCAACACCGTGTGGATAAGGATACGTAAGTGTGTGATACCATGCAAAATGGCGAATTTGTTCAAAACTTTTTCCCGTGGCGCTAGTCCAATTGAGGAAACTGTGGCAGCAATGGCAGAGTTGGTCAAGGAGGGTAAAGTCAAATACTTGGGATTGTCGGAATGCAGTGGCGAGACGCTTCGTCGTGCATACAAGGTCCATCCGATTGCAGCTGTTCAGGTGGAATATTCACCTTGGTTCTTGGGAATCGAAACGAATGGGTTGTTGGATGCTGCTCGCGATTTGGGTGTCACGATCGTTGCTTAGTAAGACGATGGATGGACTAAAAATAAGTAGAGGCTCATTCCTGATATCGATGTAGCTCGCCATTGGGTCGTGGATTCTTGACGGGCACCATCAAGTCACTGGATGACCTTCCTGAAGGTGACTACCGCCGAAACGCATCTCGCTTCCATCCCGAAAACTTTGAAAAGAACTTGGTTTTGGTCAAGAAGATTGAGGCGCTTGCTGCCAAGAAGGGTGTAACTCCAAGCCAGTTTACACTTGCATGGGTTTTGGCACAGGGTGATGACTTTTTTGTTATCCCAGGCACCAAGAAGATCAAGTACCTGGAACAGAACGTGGCGGCTGGCGACATTGTGTTGTCAAAGGAAGAGGAGGCTGCTATGCGCGCGGCCATTACAGAGGCAAATCCCCAAGGCGACCGCTACGCCGAGATTGTTATGCAGACCTTAAATCTGTAGTGTGTATGCGATGTGGCCATAATTAAAAGGCGAAATTCTTTCCCGCAACCTTCGTGTCACCTTATTGATATTGCGCGTTCAATGGCCAAGTCTGACGGCTCCTCATTTGTGGGAGGATTCGTGGCGGGTACCCTGTCTTCATTAAACTTGCAGAAAAGAACAGAACGGCTGATTCCCCTTTAGATGTGTTGAAAGGGACATTGGGGTTGCTCAAGCCCATCTTGTCAGTGATTGTCGCGGTGGGGATTGTCTTTGTCGCACTTAACTATGGCTACCACACAGCGTCGGATATGGTGCTGGACAGCTTGTGTGCGATACCACTTGTTCGGCCGTACGTGCAAGCCTGCCAAGTTCATAGTGTGCCGGACTTTTCCAACTTCGTCAAGGCGCAGGAAATGTTTTACGATCGAATGATAGTGCAGGCCAGTGGACCGGAAGCCATATCAGCCCTTGAGCTCAAGCGAGTGGAACTGGCGACGCGTGATCTCCAGATCATGGTCAAGTACTCCAACCTCATGAGCGCTGACTTGCTTCACGACAAACTTGGCGAGTATCTGGGACGATCGCGCCAGTTTGGGAAGGATGTTCAGGTGAGAGGCTAGCAGCAGTTTCGATTACAAGCGGCTCACGCGCATCATCAGAGTCTGCAAGCACAAACAAAGGGTGTCATTGACAACCTGATAACATACAACACCTTTACGCTGCGCAAGTTGTCTGATGCCGAATCCAAAAAGTCGAGTCGCCAGGATTTGCGAGTGGTCTACGAAAGTGCCATGGCGCTTGTCGGTAACGTTTCGTGCGGGTGGACAATGCCCGAAAAACTCACATGAACTCGTAGAAAAAGAAGCGCGACGACTGATCATCGCTATCGAGACGGCGCAGACATCGCTGATGGATTTGGAGCAGGATCTGCATACCGTCCACGAGATTTCCGCACAGGAAAAAAGCTATCAACGCGCTGAGAGACCGCATATTCTGGGCGATATTGTCAGCATGGTGCGTGGCAAGGGGTTGCGACGGCCCCTTGTGGAAGAGAACCTCCAGCTTCTGAACGACTTTGACGCTGAACGGACAAAGGCGGCCATCCAGCTGATGCGCATGCTCAACAACATGGAAGCGTTCCAGATGGATCTTGAAGAGCTGCGGTCGCAGGTGGTGGCGCCGGTGGTTGCACCCGATATCATCCCGCTGGAGGTGCATATCGAGAACATTGGCAAGGCCATCGAGCGGCTCAAGCACGGCAAGGTGATTGCGTGGAAGGAGCACGACAGGGTGGAAGGCGCGGAGACAGTTTAGTAATACGGAGTGGTATTTGTATTCATGTTTAATGCAAAAGAGAGGGAGTCAAAAGGGAAAAAGAAAAAACGTAATTAAAAGCTGACACTGTCGATCATGGTGCCCAGGGCCATCACAATATTGTTGCCCATCACCTTCTCCACCGACTCCTCCAAATGGCGCTTTGGATCCTGCTTACCCACGTGGCGCGTCTTGAGTTGCTCCGGCGTCATTGTCAGCTCCTCTTGCACCGATTTGTTGTATGCCTCGGCAAGAGAGAGCATTTTCTACGCGCCAGTGTGAACACGTGCTTCTCCCCGAACCGCCGTCAGCTTACCTTCACGCTCAGCTCATTCTCTTCGGTGTGTTCGGTGAAGTTCTCCAATGTCAAGCCGTGGGTCCAGTTCTTCTTGTGCAGGTTCAGCAGCATCTTCTCCTCGAGCTCGTTTTTCCGGTAATTGATTGCTAGCGAGTAGTAGTGGCGGTTTAAGCCGTGAATTAAGGCCTGGATCGAGGGTTTGTTCAAGTGACCAATGTTTGACGTGGTCTGGCGTGGCTCTTGACCAAGCATGGCAGTCTGCGGGTTGATCGTTCGGAAGGCGTCAATGACAACCTTGCCCTTGACAGACTGAATGGGATCAATCACCACAGCGACTGCACGGGCGTTCAGTTGTTCGAAACTCTGCAAAAAAAAAAGAAAAGAATCAGGACACTGTCCCCTCCTTCACACCTGGCCTTCGTCGCTACCTGCTGTGTGTTGATGTCTACGCTAGAGAGCCAGCATCCGAAACCAGGATGAGAATGGTACCAACCGACAACCATCTCTGGCCTACACATCACCGTAAGCAACACTTTCACTCTTCCTTGCCTGCGACCTACCGTCCCGTCTGCTTTAACATATCCAGCATGTTCGTCTGGAACACAGGATCGACGGCCTCTACCGAAACTCCCGTGCCGCTTTGTGGCATAGCAAATACATCAACCACCCGCACAGTATAGTCATCCACAAACTCGCCCAGCATGAGTCCCATGACCTCCATTGGCACACCAGCACGACCTACAAACCGGTCAGTTATGCGATCGTCTTTATCAATCTTTATCGAAATATACCGTGCTTCAACATCTATTGTCCGTACGGCCGATTAGCAACATGCGGCTCAAGCTGGAAAAATGAAAGTACTTACCTTGAGCAAAGCGAGCGATGAAATGTGAACGGTTTCGGCATTGTCGACAATGTCGCTATCGACACCGGGCTGAGGTGCCTGTGCGAATTCATGAGTGGTTTGGATGAATATACGGGAACGAATTCAAAGTACCTGACCGAATCCGGCAGCAGCCGATCCAAGCATTCGTTGTAAGCGATCCATAGTGCAAAAGTGTATAAAAGCCGACGGTGAGGAACGCGTAATGGTGTGCCCGCCTACGTTTAACACCGAATTTTAGGCTGGGAATGAATTTTGCACTGTCATCTCTGGGCTGTTGCTTAATGCAACCGTCTTTTACATATTTCATGTGCAAATAGCTTTGACAGATGCTTTTATTCGATCACAGATTTGAGCTGGTATAAAGTGTCTCAGGGTCGGGGGCCCTTTATGTTGAAGATTCGAAGGTTGCCCGCATACTTTCCATCTGCAGCCACCTCGTCGCCCGCATATGCCAAATAGTAATCCCGTGGGTGCCAGGCAACCGTGTTCATGGCAGCAGAGCACTCAATGTGATGAACCGACTCGCCACTTTCTACATGAGACTATCCTGCGCGTCAATGCCCCTCCACACTCATCTCACCGCCACGCCACTTACAATATCGATGAAGCTATCCTCGGACGCCGATGCAATGAACTGTCCATCAAAACTGAAACTGAGTGTTCGGACCGGCCAACTGTTCAACAGAGAGATAAGTGCAAGGTCAGCACGAGCCAACATCTGTAACCTACGTCAACTCAGAGAACGTGCGCACGCAGTTGAATGTCTTCATATCCCACAGAGTGACGGACGCATCTGCTGAGCCGGCAGCCAAGTATCGGCTCGTGGGATCGGCTTCGACGCAATAGCAGTTGGCTGTGTGGCCTCGCAACGCGTGGACCAGTTCGAGGGATGGATAGGAATAAGCCCGGATGGTGCCCTGGCCCGTTGTCACAAAGAACATGTTGTTGGCGTTGTTCCACGCAATCTCGTTGACCTCCACATTGTGCTTCTGCGTCTTTATGATGGTATATGTCCGCGTGTCGATGAAACTGATGGTGTCGTTCTTGTCGCCCACAGCAATATTCTCTCCATCCGGACTCCAGCATATATTGATGTTTTCGCCCCCCGTCTGCACCACCGCCGTGCACTTGCCAGCTATAAACGCATTCATTGTTAGTCAGTGAACTGTTTGCACTCATACGCCCATACATCGATGATCCCATATCCTAGCCGTCTTGTCGCACGATGCTGTTGCTAGTCTGTCTGGATGCGTAGGATCCCAGTCCAACTGATCTACGCTATCCGTGTGTCCCTTGAGCTCTGTTGAATATTTGAGTTCTGGCTAAAAAATAAAAACAAGGGAATCCATCAGCGTCCCGCCGTTGTAGTGGAATGGGAGTGAAGAACCTACACGGTGAGGATTCCAAACGCGTGCTGTCTTGTCAACTGATCCCGAAGCTATCCGTCGACCATCGCTGTTCCAAGCTACTGTATGTACTTTCTCTTTATGTCCTTTGTATTCTTTGATCTTGGGTCGTTCAAACATGGAAGTCATCTAAACGTATACACGCGACAACAGTTGAATCGTTACCGAAAAAACGCGATCCACTTCCAGCAACATACCTCGCTTTTTGTGATTCGATCGCCATGATAGCTGTAATTTTCTATAATGCCAGTAGGTGGATTCCATTCGTAAATGATTTTAGCGATATCCCCCAAATTATCCTCGGCTTCTGTCATTTTTTGGTTCTGCTTTGAGCGGAAGAGGTAGGTGTGTGCAAGCTTTGCAACGAAAATCGAGCGAGTCACGCAAGTATCGATACTCTGCTTGAAACATTGGATCGACAATCCGTAGTTGCATGCTTCATGGTCCAGCGATATGAATATCAATTTGTGTTGATGTGCCCATGCTCTAGCTTGTGACCCGTAAAAGTCGACGAGTGCTTTCTGTCAGCAACTTTTGACAGCAGTGCAAGCACTAACGCAGGTATATGCCATGGCCTACTATCTGCAGCCAAGTTGCCAGCACAAGTAAGGCCTACTCTAACATTATGAACATCTCAAAGCATATCCCTTATATAGTATGGGCGACGATATCAGTGCCATGCTCAGTAGATCAAACAATGTGAACCAGGCGGCCTACTGGAAGATGCAGGTTGACTAATATTCATTGTTGTCGGTGGCTCTCAAAATGAATTATATCTCCCTCCTCCCTCGTATACGAAGTAACCCGCAATAACCTTTTTAATGTAGGTAAGATTAAAAATATATAAGCTCTGTGCGAAAGCAGCATTGTTTAAACTATATTAAAAGTGGTGATACGGTCCTCACCATCACACACTAGCGCTATATCTGTTTCTTTCTCTTTATGATACCATTACTACAAGACGTGTATTCCTTCACAGTGCAAAATTCTCGTAGGCTCATGCGCGGCGCCGTTTGAGCAAATATATTTACAGTTGGTCTATGACTTGGAAAAAACATTTAGAACTTGTAGTCAATTACAAATCATGATGCCACTAGAATAGTCGTGTGGACATGTCAAACGGGGAGTCAGGGAACAAGCCATTCAGGTTCAAGTACGCTGTTACTTAGGCTCAATTATCGACATCTAGTTATAAAACTGCCTATAATAGATTATATGGAACAAAACAACAAAAATGAGCATTATAGTAATATGCTACGTACTAGGGATCGTATCTGCCTTATGGGCATGACTTTGCTTGTCTTAACGTTTTTGTAATGATGTGTTAGTATTGATCGACAGACAGGAACTGAGAATTTACATTAAGCGCATGTAAAATTTCTCGCTTTTGATCGCTACAGTACTGCAGTTGTAAGTTAAAGCTTCAGATATACCGGGGTTTTATGTAGAAGTATGTAGCACGGCCCGGATTGAATTTTGCGATAAACACCAAAAAGTTAACGAAGTACCTGAAGAGGTTTAGTATACCTTGCTCAGAACTCTCTCCTTCAATCTCAAAAGCTGGTAGGCCCGTATCAAAAATCGATATATGTGCTTTAAAAAGCTATTCGAATCCCGTGTATTTTACATGATTGTCTCAAAAAGTTCGAATACGCTCTCAAAAGTTTAATCTATAATTGTATTAGAAAATAAGAATAATGACTACTTACTACAGCTACATTGATGTTGCTATGATCTGGTTTCCATAGTTACTAGGTAGCAATTTTATATACCATGGGTTTATCTGTTGAAGTACCTGTTAGAGATAATTCCACATGCTCTTTTCATAAAGTCTTTCTACTTCCTAAGTCATTTCACTTTTGACTTCTTCATTTTCCAGGTTTTTCAGATTTTCCGTTTTCATGTCCTACTTTTTGGTCAATTCCACCAAAAGTTGGTTTATTTTCGGCCATATCTCGGTTTCGAGTTATGCTAGCTGCACAAACCAAAATATCCCGCATTGCTGTTAATCTGGACGATCGAAAAAGTAGCAAATCAAGCACTGGAAGATCAATCCAAAATTCGACAGATTCCTCCCAAGGAAACCACACATGACATGTTTGGTTTTGTAAGGGTCTACTTGCAATATGGCAGTGCCACCCCGCTATCTACCATCTTGGGCTACACTGACCTGCTTTTTTTTCGTTCACTAATATGGGTTTTTTTCAAGCATGGATTTTCTCATCCTTTTGTACTAATTTAACAGCTCCTTTGAACCACAAGGGAGAGACCTAATACCTTTAGGAGCAGGTCTATTACCTCTCAAAATAAATTATAACTTTTGAGCTAATCTGGAAGGTCCATTACAAGTAACAAAACAAATCCCACCTGGCTCAGTTTTTCTGTACCTCGGTAAAAGGCGAAAAGTACACATGTCTACACAAACGTTCCCTACATCACTATTATGACTAGCAGATAGCACCACTGAACCTACCGTTACATTCTCTACAAAAGGAACTCATATACAAAGGAGATCTGATGACCAGATCAGTTGCTATTCAACGGAAAAGACCTTCAAGATGATTTTTCGAGACATTGGCCTTAGGTTTACCGGGTTTTTGTTTTCTCTTGTTCCGACATTTCATTTGGTATGCTTTTCACATTTGATGTCTCTCATTTTCAGTGAGTTACAAAGTACTTATGAGATACTAGAGCTTGTCTTAACCTTTTTAGTACATATATCATAAAGTGTGTGATATGGAACCGTTGAGTTTGTGATTTTACCGCTATTTGGGACCGAGTTATGATCGATAACGCTCAAATCCCTGCAAAGCGAAAATCGGTCAAAAGCACTGAAAAAGAGAGAAATCATGCGTGAAAAGCATACGAAATGAAATGTCGGGACAAGAAGAACATATGGTACGAAATCGAGAAAACTCAAAAAAAAAGTCGAGAAGCCAAATGCTATTGTTTTGGAAAATCACCTTGAGAGCCTTTTCCGTTGAATAGCAACTGACCTTGAGATCAGATCGCCATAGTATATTAGTATCTTTTGTAGAAAGTGTAATGGTGGATTATCTTCTAGTAGTACTAGTGACGTAGGAAACGCTTATGTAGACATGTGTACTTTTCGCCTTTTACCGAGGTACAGAAAAACTGAGCCAGGCGGGATTTGTTTTGTTACTTGTAATGGATCGTCCAGATTAACAGCAATGCGGGATATTTTGATTTGTGTAGCTAGCATAACTCGAGACTGAAATATGGCCGAAAATAAACCAACTTTTGGTGGAATTGACCAAAAAGTAGGACATGAAAACGGAAAATCTGAAAAACCTGGAAAATGAAGAAGTCAAAAGTGAAATGACTTAGGAAATAGAAAGACTTTATGAAAAGAGCATGTGGAATTATCTCTAACAGGTACTTCAACAGATAAACCCATGGTATATAAAATTGCTACCTAGTAACTATGGAAACCAGATCATAGCAACATCAATGTAGCTGTAGTAAGTAGTCATTATTCTTATTTTCTAATACAATTATAGATTAAACTTTTGAGATACCCTAATTTTCCCCAAAAAACCCCCCAAAAAACCCAAAACACGAAAAAACACGAAAAAGTCATTTTAGGTATTTTTTAGGGTCAGATGAACCCTAAAAACCCTAACAGACCACCAAAGATCCCTACCAATTTCCAGCAGTAGGCTATATTTTCAGGTTTTTTAGGGTTTGTATTTACATACGTTTATCACGCCTTACTCTTCGTTATATAGTAGATAATAGCTGTTTTATTTCATACGGGTTAATGACATGAATATCTAGCTAATGATGAATCGCAGCTTTTCTTTCCAATTTATATTAGCAACTAAATTATCTACATAAGAGAAGTTATCCTAGTGGTGTTAATTAGTAATTCTCCTTTGTGATCTACTTCGGCATGTAGGCTGTCTCTTTCGCTTCAACGGTCGCTCATCTTCATCATTGTCCGAGTTATCATTCCTCTGTGTTCCATTGCTACCATTAACATCACCTTCCGTTCTGCGAGTAGCACCACTCGTTACTACGCCCCCGCTGGCACTTCTCTGTTTGGTGGACCTTCTCGTCTTAGGGCTGTTACTCATGGCGCCCTCCGCTGATTAGTTGATCTTCCTGAAATAACTATTACGAATGATTTATAGCGTTGTATATAAAATAAAGCTTACCGGTATTGCTCATCTTGCTTTT
Organism: Fennellomyces sp. T-0311; assembly: GCA_025266875.1. NCBI lineage: Eukaryota > Fungi > Mucoromycota > Mucoromycetes > Mucorales > Lichtheimiaceae > Fennellomyces > Fennellomyces sp. T-0311. The sequence goes on from JALLLT010000067.1 coordinate 107,241, forward strand.
GGTGCAATTACAGGCTCTGGCATTTTTAATGGCGTTGGAAAGAATTTGAGGCAATGGTATCGTACCACTGTCTTCGTCGCTGTCCGTCCAAGATCTATCTTCAGATGCATCACAGTTGGGCGTATTTTCCAAGGATGTACTAAAATGGGAAGAGGATCCAGGTGTTGAGTCTAGCCATTCAAATACCTACGGCGTAGGAGAACGCATCGACGGATCATTAGCATTGGTTGATACTGCACCTGCTGCTTGCACTTGATAGCCCTCGTCTACAGAATGTGACCATTGACCATGGTTGCGCACTTGATATATAGCTATAGAAGAATTATTTATGTCACTAGTACGTACCGTTAACACTAAACAATTGCTTGCTGGAACTGCAGCTGAAGAAGGTTCGTTGGTTGTATCGACGCTACTGCTGCTCTGTAGTGGTTCTCTTGTGCGTGCTTGCTCAGATTGTTGGTTCGGAGCAGTGGTGCCCACATCAAGAGCAGTGCGTGCCAAGGCCTCTTTGGCTGTAGCAACAACAAGGCACATGCACAATGTCATTAGCAAAGCGCTTACCTTTATTCTTCGATAACCCACCGTTTGCGTTGTCCCTGAGATAGTTCGTCTTTTTATCCCAGCAGTGTTTCAAGATAATACGTGCCGCCCAATGGTTTTGACACGCCGCGAGAGGTGCAAATGCTGCGCGCCGTTGTTCCAAAGTCGTGCAAGCTTGGCCAACAAGGTCATTTATAGCGTTCCAGTGTGTTGCAGTAGGATCAGCTCTTCCGTTGTTGAGAAGCTTAGAAATAAGCACTTGAGCTCTCCCCCAAACATTGTCTTCCATTAAACCAGCATCGAAGTCGCTCATGTCCAAGCTGTGTGCATGTGCGATTCCGAAGCAAAGCTGGTTGATCTCCTCCCAACAGAACTTGGTTGTCGAACAACGCGGTATGCTTGAGGTTAGTTTAGTATTAGCAAAGATGCCCGTGGTGCTGCCATTAGGCCTTTGACACACAAGCTTGCTTTCAAGTGCTTCCACGGAAGCTCTGAGCAAACTGACTTCTTTCGCGAGCACTCCAATTTAATGCGTTGTTTACGTAGAGAGCGTTATCAGTGCTTGTAACTGGCTCCAGAATTTTTGATAGGATTTCTGAATCGGTTTGTGTCATTGTGAGTAAAATAAAGCTAAAGAGAAAAGCCAAGAAAAGCAAAACGCGTAAAACAAAGTAGTGCGCAGCATCATCTAACTCCGACTATGTAGCATGGTAGAATAGCTCTGTACCATTTACAGCGGAGCTCCGAACGACCAAACCCCAATCAGGGTTTTCCACTATGTAAGTTGGGTATTTTAGGGTTTCAATTTCCTATGGTGTAAAGGAACAAAAAAACAGGCGGTGTAGACTATGGTGGAAGTCTACATATATAATTATATTTGATAGCCTCTGGTAGCGTTTAATTATGAATGGTAGTAGTTGATCTTGGCTGAAGATTCAGCTCAAAAGCCTCATAAGATTATCCGAACAGAGAATAGATTGACTGTCCCTTATTCTTCTTTATGTCACTCGTACTTCATGGCTTCTGGTTCAAGATAATACGTGGATTGTATGTATTACACAGACACTTACTTTGTGTTTTTTTAAATAAGGTAACAAGAGTCTGTAGCACAGTATATCCATCCTTGTTCTGAATAATAATCAATGATAACCAGCTTGATTAGCTGTTTCCTATTTACCAAGAAGTTTATCTACTTTCCATGCATATCTCTAATCACATTGCTTTGTTATATGTATTTCTTACTTCCTTCTTTTATAACCTGATGCGCGGAAATAGATGACGGTGGGTACTTTGTAGTGGACACATATCATACGTAATCCCACGCATTTTATCTCTTTTTTCTCACATGATAAACTTTCTATTTGATTTTAAGGATTATCCGCAATGTAACGTTGAGCCTAACAAAACCTAATGTACTACCTTTAGCGGTAGATCATACTAACCGACGAATAAGATATGATTAACACCTTATGTACACGTATGTTTTAACAAGAAAGTGCAATATTCACATCACATGGTTAGATAAGATAAAAGCTAATTTTTTATTATCGATTCAAATAAAGTGGCGTGTACTGTCCTTTGCGGTACGAGATAATATATAATGATAGTTAATAATAATTGACACGACATCGTGAGGAAAGTGATATTCGTAAAGCTACCATTATGATGCGTGATCGGACATAATTTAAATATGTAAAAACATCGTGGAGTACATATGTAACGGACAAGAATCACGGCCTTGCAGTTGATGAAACATACTACATGGGCATTAGGTTGTAAATTAACCGTGCGTTTCAAGGTTGAAAATATTTATATTACCTCGCTGTTACTAATGTTAGTAAATGCAAGATTCGTATTTATGCAAATCATGTTTAAAAAACATATTTGCTTGGGTATGCATGAGGAAACTCACCATATGATCCAATATGTATATGATATAATACCGGATATCTATCACATCTATAGAAACATATCATGCATATACACCATGCATTCTTTTTTGCGATATTTATAACCACTGGTACTGACAGATAGGTGGCACAAACCGGAAACCGGGGCTATGGGGCTGATGACCATTCTTGGACTACATACATTCATTTGCTTTATCCTTCGTATATGAAAATCGGGCGCTGCTTTATTTCCTTGCGGAAGTATTTAACGCGTAATGCTTTATCACGCTTTAGATACAGATGTAAACTGAGACCTAACTCATTCTTGATTTTTGAGAATATGATATATAATCTAGCAAGACGGAGATCCACAAAGTTCGGTATGGGATGCCTATTATGGCCTGTAATCTCAGATCTCTACTGTGACTATTCAGAATTAGTTGTTTACATATGCAGTACCGCCACAAATGTAGTACAATGAATACAAAATGATCGAATCACGATGAACCTTATAAGTATTTCAACTTTTAAACACGGTTCCATTTTAGAGAAGGTTCACAGAAATGACTACGTATCATTGTCAGCAAGCAGGGTAGTGATCAACGGTTTTGATTTAACCTGTGAAGAACTGAGTCGAGAATGAGCTGCTGTACATATTTCAAAGACAACAAAAACGCAAAAGCTAAACTGATCTGCAAGAAGAAGCATGCTTAATTACTAAAGGCACAAAATCAACATGGTGAAATGACAAAACAGACAGGGTTAATTTTGTGGATGGATCATCCGAACAAGAAAGGAAGGTCCTTTCGAAGGATTTCAAAATGGAATGCCTTTCACTTGATGGCGCGGGGCATCGTTTCCATTTCCGGAATCAAGATTATAAATTACCGTTAAGAGATATTCGTCTTGCCGCGGTTTCGAAACAGTTTCTCTAGTGAAACACGTACACAGTCATATGCAATGTTACTCTATCTATTAAAGGTAAGTATCTTTCGGACCAAACTCCCAAGGGCGAAGGGAAAAAAGTAGGCTAATGCGATGCCAGAATTGGAGGGGGGTGCAGATGTAAGCTCACACATACAGGCATATATTCTCTTAATAAGGAGTGAGTAAATAGAATGGAAATATATAAATCTCTGCATAATAAAGCATAGTAAAAATAGAACCATAGTAATGGTATCCCGAGTGAAATCGGATGATTTATCCACACTGCAGTTGTAAATAAATATAATTAAGTTTATCCTTGATAAATTACTAATACATCCCTGACTATCACAAATATGCCATGCATCAACAATCCGGTACATTTCGCTTTCAACACGGTCAGATCTGAAACGGCACAAAAATATTCCATAAACAAGATTATGGAGACATTCTAGAACGAAGTCAAACTGAAATGTTCTGGACACTCAGCCTCCCTTAACCCCTTGAAGTTAAAAAAGCACGACCAGGTGCTTCCTAATAGTCATGTTGTCCGGCATGGAAAGTTATTTGCGTTTAAAAAAAGCAGGCCCCTGCATCGATACAGTTCGACCCCCACTTACAAGTCAAACTTTGCTTACAATATTTTCATGGATAACAAATACACTAAAAAAGCACGTCCCAAATTGGACAAGCATATTTTTTTCGAAAGAAAAATGTTTCCACCTACTACTGAGTGCTTTTTAATACTTTCTTTGATCACTTTATATGGCATATAATCTAAGTGTAAAATGAAAAAAAATAATGACAACCTTGCAGAGACCCAATCCCGCGGTATCAATAGACAAATCACTCAAGGTTAATCTAGAATGTGATCCAAAAATATACTAGTCCAAGGTTCCTTATCAAAAGTAAAAATTTTTCCCAGTGGTCTCCTGAATACTTCCGATTATGGAATAAGTTTGGTAGTGACTCATTTCAGACAGAATGGGTCTTCTCATGAAATTCCATTCTTCCCTATCGGGAGAAATCGAAGTTGAGCCGAAAGCTCGGTTGAAGCGGCTCAAATGAGAATATTCCACTTTGTCGCGCTGACTAATGAACCATACCTTCTAGAGAAATATGGTTTGCATGGTGATCCTATGGTAGCTCTATGCTTGAGTGACAGTGCAAATGCTGTAAGATTGTATCCCTATCAAGTGATATGGCGCTCGCCGTATAGAATCAGCACTTTTAGTGCCGGGTCCAATTCATTATTCCGACTTTTCTAACATATGAACACAACCTTTTTCGCTTTATAGAATGACAGAGATATCAAAGAGCAATGCCATGAAGTATGTTTACTCCTCTCAAGCCAAAAAAAAAAAAGAGAAATAACAGTTCAAAGTTTGGTGAACTGCTTCAATTATCCGTCCTACTATACACTTCTATACAATCAATAGATGGAGTGTCATTATACAACATATGCTACCAACGGAGTAATATATAAGTATAATCAACCAAATCAGATACACGTATCGCAGATGAAGTATGAAACGTCTCGGTTTATAAGATAGCGTCCATAAAATTGTGTATGAAAGGTGATTCTACTATTACCAAAAAAAAGTCTATAAGTACCGTATGCTTATGTGGGTTATAAAACTTTCAATTGTCCGCTTGTCGATTTCAGATGGCGGCGCCATACTTGGGTAATCACGATTGGCTTGGATGTCATTGTATCACTCTATATTGAACCATTGTATTCCACAGCAGCAACGAGAACCAAAAATTGGTCTCTCCCAAAGGACCGGTAAAGGTAGCACAGTTTCCTTAATGCAATATTATCCCCCCTTTTTTTTGTATTTTGCATGAGGACACGCAACCGAATTATATGCTTTTTTCTCACGACACAGTTATCTGTAGCTGTTTCAATGATAAAGCATAGTAGAAATGAGAGAGCTGTAAGCTCAATATAGAACAGGGGAGATAGGATATCTTCATGGAGATAATATGCATCTAGACCATTCCTCTTCATTTAGTCATCACTACTGGAAGATTTTCAGCAAATACGAGGCGCCACGTGACTCATCACCATACAGAGATATTTGTCCCAAACTTGTTGCTGTACATTACATCATCAAGCATCACAACAAAGAATCAGAATCTGAACCAAGCCACGGAAGCACAGAGGCCAAAATGGCAAGTCCCCTTGAAAATGGAAGGTCGATGACACAAATCAACCCCAACCAGATGGAGAAACGCCAACATGGCTCTTACTCCTCAAAATAGTTAGTGCAGAAAAGGGGGACGAGCAAGTGCGAGCCAGAAGAAGGGGGACGTACCCAGAGATTCGGGCTTCATTTGAAATCCCGTTATATCCGTTTTTTTTCATGACATTAAAGTTGCAAGAGGGTTCGAAAAAAACATCTTTTTTTTCTCCTCTTCCTTTTCTTCACTGTGCTCGAAAGCTGCAGAAGCTGGTTCTTTCGCTTGTTGCTTCTATTTCTCTTATCATTTCGTCGATTGACAAATGAACATTGACAATGTACTTCCGTCCGAGCTGCCTTCACACACTTGCCACGACACGCGTTATCGACTAGGTATATCTGCTCTTGCATTTGGACTCATCGCATACGGATGGATTTGTAATTGGCTGTTCTCCTTTCTGTATGAAAAAAAAGTGATCGTGCAGCAACCAATCCACGCACGATGCTGTGGGTTTGGCGAAAAGGATCGCCGGTTGATCGATCCTCCCATCATACTGCAATTGTTTGTGGTTGCACCGAATGGTTCCCTGGTCAAAGCAACGTAAGGTTGTTCGATGTTATTCTAGCTTGTCTAATCAACTCAACATACATATGCACACATACACCTTTCTCCCTTCCCCCTGCCACTCTAAAACACATTCTCATTGACACAGGAATGCAGATTCAGAACTGTACGTGGTCCATTGCGACCTCTACTGCGAAAGCAAGAAGCAGAACCGAAGTATAGTGTTCCTTCCATCGTCTGTTGCACCAGAGCAGAAACGAAAAAAGATTGATGGCATGGTGGAAGAGCAGATCATCTCGCTGCGAACACCCAAGTCAGTGCGCAACCTGACGGGCTCGTTGACGGCCAACGCTACGCCGTTAACAAACGAACGTGGGGAGCCTGGGATCTACTTTGTATTTCATGACCTTTCCGTACGAACCGACGGTCGGTTTACGTTGAAATTCATGTTTATGGATTTGGCTGCAGGGTAAATGCACTCTGTTCCGGACAGGCTGCGAGAATATTCCTGCGGCGGTTTAGCAACATAGCCAACACATTTCACTATTCCTTGTATAGAGATCCGCGCACAATGGCCGCTAGCGTATCTGCCGAAGTATTTTCGGATAGCTTCACAGTGTACACCGCGAAGAAGGTAGAATATCTTGTACTACCTGAAAAAGTGACGCTTGTTTCTAAACACTTGCAAAAACAGTTTCCAGGCATGACAGGTGTGTCTCTTTTTTTTTGCTGTGTCTAGTGTCGACGCGATATTAAATCATTACAAGAGTCGACCCCTTTGTCCAGAGCTTTTGCTCGTCAAGGCGTCAAGATTATAACCCGCAAAGAAGCTTCATATACCCGTGCATCCGACAAATTTTACAAAATGCCGCTGCCGCCGCCCCAGCCCCTTCCAACTTGCAGCAGCTCCAGCAAAGGTAAAGACCGCGATAAATTGAAGTTAAGCATCGCTTCCATCACACATCCCATCGACGTCGAGGCCTACAAATCGCCGCTCCCCTTCCAAACGCCCACTATCGCCAGTAGCAGCGGTAGCAGCGGTAGCTCACGCGATAAGGGTCGACTAGCCATTGCCAACTTTCTTGCATCAGCTTCCCGAGATCCACCACGATAACACAAATGGGACAAAGGAATGTGTAAATAGTGTTGGATGCAGATAAACAAGTTGTACATGAAAAGAAGAAAATTATCGACGCTTAATAACTTTTAAAGGGTTTGTTTTTCGTTTCTAATAAATTAGTGGTTAGATGTGTATATATTAAGCACTTGTTCATTTACCTTTGCTCCAGGACCCTTGTTGCCACCTTTCCGCCGTCTTTTATCGCTATGGAAAGGAATGTTGTCACTCCGCGAGCTCGTGGCTACAGGTTTGTTGACGCGGGGCATCAGATAGGATGGAATGTGTTTGAGATGCTCCTTGACTCGTGCAGGCTGTACTGCTTTGTCATGACGTAAAAAGTCGAGATCTCTTGGCTTGTCTTCGAAATGGGCTTTGAGCTTATCTGAATTCAAAATCTCCCTCTTGATTTCAAGAATGCGAGCCTCTTGCACAGCTGCCTTGTTGACCTGCAACAATGCGTCTTGGACACGATATTTGAAACCATCCACGTTCTTCTTTTCAAACGAGTACGGCTTCAACTCTGCGCCTTTGGCTTTTTGTTGCTTCTCCACCCTTGCGTATACCTTGTCATCAAACACATCACGGCCTCTTGCGACGCTCCTTGCCATATCCAACTGCAGTGGTGTGGCCGACTTGCTTACCACGAACGATAATGCAATACCTTGTTGGCCGCCTCGGGCTGTTCGGCCGACACGATGGGTATATGCCTTTGCAGAGTTGGGGAAATCAAAGTTGATGACGGCCGCAGCACCCTTAAAGTCAATACCGCGCGACACGCCATACTCCTTGTCGTTCTTTCTCTTTCTCTTTTTCGAATCTTCGTCGTCCGACTCTTCCGTTTCATCCTCGCTGTCCATTTCGCCCTTCAAGGTCGATTCGTCGGATGCAATCAAGTAGTCATAGATACCGCGGTTGAACTCTTCCACGATATGGTATCGCGAGTTGAGCGGCAGTTCCGAGTTCAATACGCATGATCGAATGGAGAATTGCTCCAGAAACAGCTTGAGCTTGTAGCACCGGTCGATATCGTTCACAAACAAGATGATCTTGCCCTTGATCAGACGCAGCTTGATGATCACAAACGTGTACAAGAACTTTTCGAATTCGTTGCACCTTTGTTTCCAGAGAATTGTGAGTCTTTTGTACTTTAGTCCCTAGTTCTCAATACATTACGTGATCATGTATTGCGTCAGGTAGTCGTTTTCGTCCTCTTCCTCTTCAAGTCGAAGGATGGCCGGCTTGCGGAGAACGAGCTGCTTGAGATTTTCGATATCTTTTGTGAACGTGGCTGACATGAGGAAGCTCTGGTATATCTTTGGAAGATACGTCAGGATCTTTCGTACGTCTTGCTCGTAACCGAATGACAGGACCAAGTCTGCTTCGTCGATAACCAACGTTTCCAACGAGTTTTGCAGCTCCATGTTCTAGGCTCACAATTTTAGTCCACGCTTTGTGGCTGCAGCCTCCCTTTCCCGTACCTCAGCCTCTAAATGAGCAAGGACTTTGCTCGGTGTCGACACAATAATCTCGGGCTTTTCCGCTAATATGGGTCTGTTTACCAGTTAGTGGATCGTGATTGCCTTCCAATAAATAAAAAAACCTTTACCGCTGGAGTTGAGGGGACATTTGTCCAGCGAGATTGACCACACGCACAAGATCCTTGGCATAGACTGCGAGTTTTTGAATATGTTTCGTCACTTGTTGAGCTAATTCACGTGTTGGTACCAGGATCAAGGCCTTGATGCCTGGCTCTTGCGATTCCTATAATCCCATTTAGTTTCAATAACCACCTAGAAGGAGAGTTCATTGGTACCGATTGCAGCAGTTTCTGGACAATAGGAAGGGCGAATGCAGCAGTTTTGCCACTGCCAGTCCGAGCACGAGCAAGGATATCCTTGCCGGCCAAAGCCAGAGGAATGGCCTTGGCCTGAACTAGCGTTGGATGACTGAATTCAAGTTGAGCTACAGCTCTTGAGAGTCGAGGATCAAGGTCAAATGAAGCAAATGTCTGATCTTTTTCGAGGATCTTTTGATCAGCCATTTGCAAAGATATTATTAAAACTGGATAAAAAAATCAAGGGGGCGGGAAACAAAGAGGTATAGGGATACAATGTGCATGATTTACGTGACAGGTTTTCCTGGAGAGTGGCGGTGATGGTGTCATCGATCCTCAATCATTCGTTGCCTGTACAATCGAAACGCGGTATTGGAAACCACAAGCGAACCAATGACAATAATGGTGAAAAAGAACTGGATAGCATTGTGAGCTACCGGTGCTTCCCTTCACGATGGACCACTTACCAGAGTTTTGTAGGAAATTGGCTCGACAAAACTGTTTAAAATCTCGGCCGCCATTTCTGCAGACAGCTTGCTTCTGCATTAAAATATTAATATCAAATCAGATCGCCATGACAACAAACACCGTTACCTGGTGATCAACAACGGGTCTCTATTCTTGCACGACTCCCACATATTACACTGTCGCTCCATGGCCGGTACTCGTGTGCGTGGGTCGCAGTGATTGATACCGTAGTTCCTATTGCACAGAGCAATCTCGTCCAGGATTGCTTATAAACGAGAAACATGAGTGTTAGTCTTTTTATAGCTAGTATGCTTAATTAGAGTTTTTCTCTTACCGGCGGTATGCTCTTCTGCTTTGATTTGAAAGTCATGGCGCAGGGTCCAAAGAACCATGAATAGAACATAAAGAATCACCAGCGCCAGAAAGGAATTGAACATGACTTGCAGCCACGAGATGAGTGTCATGGAAACTGCCTCATGTCGTATGGGGAATCGTTGCATCGGCTGTGGTTCGAGTATTCGGGCACGTGTTGCTCGTTTCCGAAACCGATGTGTCAGTGCGGCGGGACTCCATTGCGTCGGTTCGAATGAGGCATTCAACTGCTCTTGATCAAAAAGCTTTTGACCGGGCAAAAGTGGGGGCGTGAAGGTAAACGCAAACTTTTCTGGCAATTTGTCATTTGTAGGTAATGGGCCTGTAAAGTTGTCAGTTAATGCAATGGACTGAAGGAAAAAAGGGAGGGATATCTCATACGCTTTCTGCCAATGGTCTGGTCAGGCATATGGTACGACACACAGTATACCAAAAGCGGAGAGAAAAAGGTACTCGGCAATCAGGAAGACTGCGCGGTTCTTGTCCTTCGTAGTGTGCCACATTGCCCCATTAAGAAGGTAACCCATTTGCAACAAGCATCTTTTTTCCCATTTGACTTTTTATTATTTCCGGAGAGGGCAGGGATTGTATAATAGTATTATAGCTGGTACACAAAGAAAAAAATGGTTGGAAAGTAAATGCGGAAGGGGATATCACAGCAACGTCTAACATAGTGCATCCAGGGCACAGCACACACACATACCCGCCAAGCTACACAAGAATAAAACTGAGTCAGAAAATAGATAACGAACATACAGTAAATATTGAGGTAAATTACCAGGCACAGCAGCAATCGTCAGCGGCAGAGTTCTGTTGATGTGGTTGTTGGACAATCACGGTTTGGGGAGGCGGGCTGATGCAAACATTTCAGTTAGCTGCCCATAAACACGTAACAAAAAATAAGCTATGGCAGTAAGAAACTCACGTGGGCTGGTAGTAACCGCCACCGGGAGGAGGAGCATAACCACCGGGAGGGGGAGCGCCATAGCCACCATCGGGTGGTGGTGGGCTGTAGTACTGGCCTTGAGGTGGAGGTGGGTATTGATAGTTGGACATGAAAAGTAGATCGAAGAAAAGGAAAAAGAAGAAGAAAAAGGAGGCGTAGCGAACCGGAATGCTTTATACGCGTGGTGCCGGGCGGTGTGTGTACACACACTGTTGCGTTGTATATATTTTATTCATGATCCGCCCTGTAATGGCGACGCCGACAACCCCTCAGCCTCCCCTTATTTTTACATCTTTGCTCCTTTGTTCCGCTCCCAGTCCAAAACCCCGTTGGTAACCAATTCATGCAGTTACGCTGTAGTCATGACAACAATAACTAAGCCTCTTCCAGAGTACTTCTTTATAGATAGTACATGGGAAAAGGGCTTAGACTACTATTCACGGAACATTTTCTTCCCGGTGATCGGGAAAAACTATATGGGCGGGTTTTTTTTAGCGTGAGGGGCCCTGGCAACCCTTTCTTTCTTGCAAACTTCTTTCCAACAAAATGGGCTTCATTGACAAGTTAAAGAATCAGTACGAAATGCGTAAAGTCAACAAGTATACGAAACGTCGATTGTCGCAATCGCAGTTTGCATCGCACGATAGAACCTACTACGACAGTGTTTACCGAGACGGGGTGTACATTGAAAGCGACACTAATGACAAATCGCGTTGGTCATTCACGGACCTTTTAAAACGAAGCCAGTCCATGAACAAAAACACCACTTCGTTGGCGGCCAGCCAACTCAAGACGTCCGAGACGTATACCCTTGGGCTGACCAGATAATTGTACTCAATTGTCTTTTTTTTCTTTATTTTGTATATATATATATGTGAGCCCCCACGCGCAGCACAACATCCCTCACCCTCACCCTCTACACACATTTTTTTGTATATGCTTCAATGATGTTGATAAAGAAGAAGAATCGGAAATAATTAAACCATGGTCATAGCGTGGAGCCGCTGCCGCATTTGCTCGGTACCAAAATTCTCAACCTATATCCAGATAAGGATTATTCGCTGTGTCATAAACAATATATAAACATACATTTCGAAGCACCAGTGGATACAGGTCCCAAGGCGGCGGCACCTGGTCTTGGTGCTGGTGATCGTCGTCGGCAGGTAACCGAGCAAACATGTCGAGCATAGGGTGTGGGCGGTACCAAGTGTTGCTGCTATTACTGGAGCGTTGAATTATATTCATCGTGGCAAAATTGATCTGCCGATCACGTCGATGCGTGTGCCTCCGAGGTCGGTGCACGTACCCATTGACCATGCGACGGGACAAGCTTGGATACAAATCGTAGTCGGGCGTACAATGGTCGTAGTATTCGCGCGGTGTTGTTTCAAAGTGCACAAAGTCGTTGTTGTTTTGCATTGGAGAAGGAGAAAGAAAGGAGAAGAAGGAAAAGAAAACTAGAAAGAGAGGGAAAAGGGAACCAGGTTTCGCTTTTAAAAAAAAAAGAAACAAGGGAGGAACCTCTTGTTGGAGAGAAACATGTCCCGGTGACCAGGTGATTTTACAATAACACTTTTATTTTCATGCCATGTTATGCACATTGGGTTGTCCCCGCGTCATGCGACCTGTATCATGTGTGAATTTGTTATTTCGGCCCCGCCCAATATTGTGCAATTCGTAAACAGTTAGACGCCTACACCGCTGAAATGTCATAGAATAAGCAAGCATTCGTCGATACTCCGTCCCACCCTCGGTTGCCCGACGTGGTGATCATATATCGACATGTAGGATCGATCGCTAAGCCCTTATATTAATATACTTATTAAGTCCGAATCCTACAACCAATTTTTACCAATCTGCGAGATGCATCCTCCATGATGCCCGGGTAGGATGGTGAAGGGAATAACATTAGATGATGGTTTGGGGGTCTTGTCGCCTTCGGGATACACCGTGAAGCTTGACTCGATCTCGGTATTCCAAAGACGTACATTGTCATTGGACGCACTAAAATATTTGGCTTTAAAATAAACTGCGTAACGGCCCCCCTTTTCTTCCTCTTTTACCAAATGATGTGTTTGCCATTAGGCATACTGGCGACATAGGAGACCGGTCCTGAATTCGCTGGCATTCGGAATGATCGTACTAATTTCTGAGATGCGAAATCCCATTCATCCACTGCTTTTCGTATTAACCTTATGCATACAATATTGCTTACAACAGTTTTTGGTTTACCTTGTCCATTCCGTCTGCCCATATATATCTTTGAACCATCTGCACTCCAGCAAGCCTAATGAAGATAGAATCGAGTTCATATATCCTCTATTCATCTATTCATAATAAGATGGCTACTTACAGAGAGACACCAGGGCGGAGTCCGATCGGGCAGACCCAATTTGTTTGGCTCCTTTTCCCGGCGATCCCAGATGAAGCACTGGCCATCAAAACTCGTTGTCATAAAGATATTGTGATTCTTACGATCCCATTCCTGATCTGGAGCATTCGGATTGAAATCCGGCTGAAAGGCAGCCGAAGAGATTTGCGAACTATGGCCACCAAAGGTACGCGCCACTGATCCCGTGTTTAGATCCCATTCCTAAGTTAAAAAAAGATAAAAAAAAAAATAAGAATTATACTTTTTATATAAGCATTTTCGAAAATTTAAAATTTATACCAAAACGGACTTGTCCCAAGACCCACTGATCGCGGATGTCTCCGAAGGAGTCACCCGGAGCACCGATACTGGGGCAGTGTGATTTCGTAGGACGTGATGACATTTGCCTTCATCGTGACGCACCGTGACCAAGTTGATGTTGCCGCTCTCGGTCCCCAACAGTGCCCACAGACCCTCGGAATGCACATCCATGCTATACACCGGAGACAGCTTTGTCGCATTGGTCTCTGGCTCTGTGCCCGGTTCCGTCTTGATTTGCTCTTCATTTTCAAACCAGGAGCTAAGAACACCTGCCTTTTCATAATATATAACTTAGCAACTCAAGTATGACTTGATCGAATTTGTTACCATGGTGACTGAATCCACGTGCTGATGACGCTGAACCTGCGTCAAGGCCGTTTTCCCATTCATGGATGCAAAAAAGTCCCATTTACGTATATAACCATCTTCCGAACCCGTGAAAACCCATCGGAAGCAACGCGTTGTGGCAACACTATAGATCGGCGCCGGATGGATTGCCGCCACCTTTGTGAATTAGTGAGACGATATAGCAATTTTCGGGTAAACGATATAGAAAAAGGTTCATACAAGAGGTACGACGTCGTATGTTTTGCAGTTAATGAGCGAGGCATTGAGAGTGTAGTCGATCAGTCGTTGGGGAGGTTCGGACGATCGTGGAGCAGGTGCAGGTGAATTCCTTACGGACGCAGCATCTTGTGGAGCAAGTCAGCAAGGTTGTGTACGATTACGCGACGCTATAAAGGTACCCTCTGTTTCCATGCCATCGTCTTCAGGCTGTGTGTTTAATTGAGGGGTAGACGCTCCAATGAGATCCAGCTCATCTTCGTCCGATGACATTGTGTGATATATTGAAATAAAGGTGTCAAACGTTCCGGACCGGACGCCACACAAGGAGTGCGAGAAAGGGGGGTCGCATGCCTGCTGTGACTTGAACGGGGGGGTTTGTTTCACCCTCGCCTCATTTCGAATGTTGTTTGTGTGCCTCGTTTTCTTCTCTTTTTGTTGTACAGAGACGGGAGGCATCAAGCGAGTAGCACACTTGACCGTGCTCATTGACTTTTGAAACTGTTTGTCATTATACGCCCTTTCCAGCGCTTCATGTGATGGCGTGTATAATCAGGATGCAAAAGTACAAATATGAAACGATCAAGGGGGGTCAAAACAGGTGCGCCAGCGGGTCCCCACCATACACCACAAGGGAGATATATAAAAAAAAGGAGCTTTTTCTCTCGATTTTTTTGGGGGTGGCATGGAATGCTAGCAAAATTTTCATGTAGACGCATGCAAGCATGATGTCCTTTTTTTATAAACACAACTGATTTTCTCTTTTCCTTTGCAAAAAAAGACTTTTTCCCCTTTCTCTCTTCTTCTTTTCCTCTTTTTCATCAATGAAATTGCAAGCCATCCTCTTGGGCGAGGTCTCAGGATCGCCACTGTGCGCATACCAATACAACGAGTCGACGTATTTTTGCATGGAGGAACTCGATACGCTCGAACGCAAAAAGTCAATCTTGACCTTGCTGGACCCATCGCATCCAATCCTTGTTTCTGGAAAACGAACCTTTCTCAGCAGTCAAAACGTAGCGCACATGGCACGCCACCTGAATAATCTGGCATTGGCCGAATTGTGCCAGCTCAACCAATGCGAAATGATGGCGGGCGTCGTCTCTGCTCCCTTGCTGACCAGTCTGGGGGTGGTGGCTGCTGTGCCTGCGCGTTTGATCCAACACCCCATCACCGTCTCCCACGTGACTGACTTCCAGTCCTGGCTCGCTTCCAAACAGCCTATTCAACACTCCAATTCACACTGTCGGGATTTACATCGAGAAGAAGAACGGTAAAAAAAGAGCCCCTTATTATATATATATATATAGCCTAGTGAACTATCCCATTTAACCTCCTTTGAAATTCTAGACTTTCGTCATTTATGCAAAAACTTTCACATCATCCATTATGGCAAGGTGTTGCCAACGGAAAACCCGCAAATGACATGTGGACCCGTTTTGCTTCATGGTTTGGCGACTATCACAAACAACTCCCGCCATCGCTGTTAGCCACTTTTAAAACCAGAAGACAGCAACAGGCTATCATCGCCTCGAGACAACGACGACACGCCATGGAGCCTTCGTCCAAAGCAATAAAGAGACGACGATCAAATAACAACACCGCATTAAGACAAGACGATAATACAAGCAGCTCGTCAAGCTGCAGCTCCAGAGGCAATTCACCACAGCAAAGACTCGGCTCACCGCTACGACACGAAGTCAGATCCGTTAAACGATGGACTTCTCCACCGATACGGACGTGCAGATCCGTCACTGAGCTTCACAGACCCGTTCCATACAAAGCAACGCTTCAGCTACCTCCGCCATGGACCACAAAGCCAGACTTTGGTCCGAGAAAGTTTAGTTCGTTGCAAGAACTAAGGCATCGAGGTAGCCTCGATAGCACCAGCAGCAGTAGTTCCACAAGTAGTAGTGGAGAAAGCAATTTAGACTTGTTAGCGACGCAGGCGACGCAGCGGCAACCCATTTCATCTTCGCCATCCGCTATCAAATTACCCTCACCTAGTGAAATGCTAGCACGTCGCCCACCATCTGGTATCGTATAATAAAGAAAACAAGAGATAATAAATTTTCATGTACATATATATATAATCTCTTTTACAACACACGATTTTGAAACATAAGAAAAAAGTTACAATAAAAAGAGAATTTAGGAGTAAACAGGGAATATAAGTTTATAGCGAATCTTGACGTTGAAGTTTGCGGTTTTGATTTGCAAGCTGCATTAGTCCCATCAATCGTTGAAGTTGTTTCAGCTTGAGCTATAATTGGGGGGCACGTGAGTTGAAAGGAAAAAAGAATAATCCCAAATACTTACATAGGATGGGAGGTACGTGTTGGCCACCACGAGTTGCGGCTCGGGCACCTCGTACGGACTATCATCCAACGACACATTGTCAAGCAATAAGATGTCATTGCTGTCACTGCTGCTCACGCGTGATGCGACCGCACGTAAGATATCGTTGCTAATCGGCTCTTCGTAGTCGGCGACAATGTAGTTTTGGATAAGTTTTTGCACCTGCGTAGGTGTCAACAACCAACACACGTCATAAATAATCTTGATATCATCCAAACTGCTCTTCTTGAGCTGTAACAGTTTGGCTGCTTGCATCAGATGTTCCAGCTGAATAATAGCTTCACTCATCTCATGACCCTTGCACCACTCTTCCAGTCGTGTAATATTGTATTGGATTTGCATTGCTACAGATAGCGTACATTAGAAAATACATTATATCACATGAGTACCAAAACAACTTACCGCGCTTCCATGAGTTAAAGTTTCGGCGCATCACGAGATCGTTGAATGCAGTGACACCAATCAATTTCAGCAACTCAGTAAGTCCTTGCTCCATCACAAATGGTTCAATGTCATAGCACTTCATGGCACGGTACACTTGGTTCATAAAGCTCAACAGGTCATCCATGGAGAAAGCAGGCTGGTTTGAACCGGACAAGAACTTGTTGAAGAAGCGGTTGTTGTCATGGGCAATGAAACCTGGCAACGACTGGCTTTCAATAATTGCAGGTACAGCCATCTTGGACAATCTTTGCTTCAACTCAGTCAACCAGTGATGGTAAAGATTGTCTTCCAAACACTGCAGCTCGAACTTCACTGTTGACACTAGCTTCTCAAAATCGTGCCAACCGACTGCGCGACGACCATTCACGGCATTGAAATGCATTTCTCGTTCAAGCTCTTGCTCAGTCGAGCATACCAGTGATAGCAATTCATGGGTATTCGATAACCAGAATGCACATGGGACAATTGTATCCTCGCCCGAGAAACTCTAACCATTTTGTTTAGCATAACATTAGATGTAATGAATAGACTTTCCTACCAAGCAATGCTTTTGAATGGTATCCATGACGGTAAAAATCAGGCGCTCCGATTCCGCAAGGTACCCAAAGCGCCACATCTGGGTCACTCCCTGACCGATAATATGGGCCGGGAACACAACCTCTTTGTGTGATGGTGGGTTCTGTGCGTTCGGAGGAATAATCTTCAATTGTCGGATCAAGCCTTCCAAGATTTCATCTTCAAGCACTTGTTCGTCATGGAGAATGGCATGGATCTGAACATATTTCAATGTGAGTCACCGAAATCTTTGTTTTTTTTTCGTTTAACGAAAACCCTTACCGCTTCTTCTGGGTTGCCGTTAACGTCACGCAAAGTATCGATGTGGTCGATGGACATGGGGCGGATCTGGTCTGGTTCAGCATATACAATCGGCTTGGATTCCGTGAGAGAGTTGCGACGGAAAGGCGCCATGTTTGCACCCGTGGGTGATCGACCACGAGGGCTGATGTTATCTGGCGAAATTCCACGACGTCCGCCGGGTGTGGTTGGCGAAGGTGACATTCGTGAAGGAGACAAGTTTCGTCCGAATGTATTCAACGATGCTTGACGGCGAGGACCATTCTTTAAGCTCTGAGACAACTGAACCTTGAGAGCGGCAATCTGTTGCTTGAGTTCTGCCACGTCCTCGTCCTTTTGCACCACAGGCTGTGTCGACACCTTGAGTGGAGGCTGTTGACGCAAACGTGTCACTTCGGCGTTCAAGCGAGCAATTTCTTTATCTTGCTCCTCGACCTTGGACTTGACTTGCTCATGCTCCCCTTGCAACGAAACATGAGTTGCACGCAAAGACTCGAGTTCTTCTTGTGTATCCGAAGAACCGCTTTGAAGTGTTTGCAATTTTGATTCGAGTTTTTGGTACTTTTCTTGCCACGATTGGACTTGGATCTCCAGTTGCGCAGCTTGCACTTGCAGTGCCTTCTTTTCTCCCTTTTCTTGTGTCAGGTTTTGGGTCAATTCGACAACCTTGTTCTCCAACTTGTACGACACTTCTTTGAGACGAGTGGCAGATCGAGCTTCCTGTCGCAAAGAGATCAGCTTCTGACGGGCCTGACGGCGTCGTACGCAGGTCTGGATCGAAATAACATGTTCGCGCTGCGCAAGATACTTCTTTCGTTGCATGTATCCTCGAACCAGACGTTGAATTTGTGTAGCTGCGTTATTTTCTCGGAATGAACCGAATGCTCTGCGTGCCAATACGCCGCGGCAAGCTATATATTTGTTTAATTAAACACATACAAAGTGTAATTTTTTCAAGTAACATACCAGCTTGCAAGCGAGTGACGAAATTGCGTCGAGTTTCCAGTTGCTTTCTTGCAAGATAACCTCTCCAATACTTTTGAATCGATACAACTGCACGCTCTTGGCGTAGCAGTTCGAGTTTCCGCATACCCATCTTCTTGCGCGCTACTTGCTGCAAGCGCTGAGCCAAATCCTTAGTCCGCATATACCGGATGCGAGTAATAAAACGTCGCATATTCTTTTGAAGCAAAACCACACACTCATTCCATCGATCAGCACGCCGTTTCTCCATATACGCAAGCTATGAAATATATATTTAGCGCATATTCTTAGTTACGTTGATAGAGGTACTTACCTGACCAGCACGGAAGAAGATCTTTGTCAGGCCGATTTGGTACTTGTCTGTATCCGTAATGCATGAATCCAAAATGACAGTACAGAGCTTGCGAATATCCGGGCTCGTGTTAGGGTCCCAGTACTCTGAACTGACCAATGCATAGTATCTATTTGTTTTTGAATATATAAGTTCTTGTGTTTGACACAATGAACGTGAATTATACCTGTCCGCGAAGTCCTCAAACGTCCATCGCGTAGGGTAACCAGCACAACTGATACGGATTGTTTCTAAGACACCACAAGCTCGCAATTGCGAAAGCACCATATTGGGCTCGAACACCCATTGTACCTTGGCTTCGTTCGGTTTGATACAACGAATGTAATGGACATTGGTTTGACCAATGGTATCCATAAGACTGATAAGTGAGAGCTATATATATATATATATATATATATATATATATAGGTTAGTATCATACACGACCTATAAGAACTAGCCAAACATACCTTAAAGATGGAGCCAAGTGTTGGTTTCTTTGCTGCATTCATTCGCTTTGGACCATTCTATGCTTGTACTTAGTATATCGAAGCACATGAATGGCAGAAATAGCAATATACCGCTTTGGGTGCTGGAGTAGTAGCTGCTGCTGCCTCCGCAGCTGCAGCCGTCGCCGTTTGCAGCATCTCGACCAAGAATTCCGACTGTGCATTCTGCAGCAAAGCCAGATGCTCATCGGGGACGGTATCCTTGTTCTTGTCAATAAATCCTTCAGCTTCATACTGTACGTCATGCGCATAGTGGACCACAGTGAATGCGCTGTTGGAGAACCGAGGCTTCTTAAAGTAACCCTTGTATGCAGGTGTGGAAAAGTTGGCAATGAGCTTGTCGCAGAAACCTTGATCAGTTCCAGACGGCAGTCGTGATTCCTGAAAAACAAGATTTTAATGTCACAAGGCTATAAAAAGATTAAAATTTTACCTCGTCCAAAAGTGACAAAATACCCATGCGAGCCTCAATCATTTCAATACACTTTTGGTTGTCACTAAACTCGATGAACTCCCAGTTGATTTGTTCTTTAACATATTCCTAATAGTCTTAAAGTCAGCGCCCATCGAAAAGCTTAGTAACAGTGACTTACATCTTGCTCCAGTTTGAACACATGTTGGTTGAACTATGCATAGAAAATCAGTAAGGTGTTGAAGGAGAAAATGATAAACGACTTGCCTGCTGTTGCAGCTTTTCGTTAGCATAATTGATACAGAACTGTTCAAACGAATTCTTCTTAAAATGTTCGAAACCATAGATATCCAGCACACCGATGAAGGAGTTGACAACACCTTCATCATGGCATGAAAGACTCTCATTGACCATGCTGACAAGCCATTCAAAAAGGTTTGCGTAAATGTACTTTGCGACGGAATCACGGACGACAGTAGCTTGGACGGGGTTGAGGTTAGTGATGATTTTATCGGAGCGGGTGACAATCTGCTTGCGGATGATCCATTTGCGGAACTCAGAGGTCTTGATGCCCAGTAGTTTGGTAGCAATGACCAAGGAGGGTTCCGAATCTGCCAATGTCGCGTCATTCCTGCCACCAATCTCAATGTTGCCGATATGGAGCAGGGCTGCCAGCAGCCTGAAAATCTGCCATTGTGTCTGCAGCGAAATACCGACCATCGACAAGGCACTCTTGGTCAATTCGAATTCTTCTGCATCGTTCACGCCGGGAACAGTGCCTGTTCCACTCTGGTTCAAGTAGTGGAATTTTGTCCAATCTTTAAGCTCGAATTCTTTACGCTCGGATAAGGGAATACCAGCACAAAGCTTATTGTATATATGTTAGTACCCGAAGTTTTCTCTTCGTAATTGTTAGTTACCTGGTAGAAAATATGATAGTTTCGTTCGGTTTCGGGTTGGAAAATCAAACGAGATCGCTCAAGGAGATATGTTCTAATCTTGGCACCAACAATGTTGCACTTTTTATCAAATTGGATCTATTTTAACTATATTAGCAAATGATTCAGCGGTTAATAATCTGGCTATTTTACCTCAATATATTTGCCGAAGCGCGAACTGTTGTCGTTTCGAGTCGTCTTGGCGTTACCAAAAGATTCCATAATAGGATTTGTGGCTAATGCAAAACTGGGTTAATTTTTGTGTGCGATGGTTCACGCCAAAGTTCAGGACATCACCTAAAATCTGCTCTTCGACTTCTGTCATGCCACCGGCGCTAGCCTTAACAGCCTTGCCAACCGCCTCTTTGTCGTCCGCCGTTGCAAAGTATCGCATAATGTACTTTGCACTGACCGTTTTTCCGGCACCACTGTTTGGCACGTGATGATAAGCAAAATCTGTGTCTACACCGCCACACTTCCCCCAACACAATACCTTTCACCAGACACCACCACTGTTTGGTTTTTTTGCTCCCGGATCATCTGACGGTAAGCATCCTCAGCAATGGCGAACAAATGAGGTTCTAATTCCCCACGTCTTCGTCCCGAATATTGTTGGATGATATCGGGTTCATACAACTGCACGCGTGCAAACGGGTTCATTGCGATCAAAACAATACCCGAATAAGTGTAAATACTCTTTTGCATGTAACGCGTTCGGATCGTATTGAGCACTAAATCCCAACAGATCAGCTATCCTCATCGAAAAGTTGCCAGTTGCTACGTTACCGGACGGCTCGTTAAGATAACTCAAGCTTGTTAAATCGTCCGTGTTCTCCATCTTTGGCGGGTTTCGCAACGGAGGCAGATCCGCGCCTTGATTTTTTTCCAAGAGCTTGAACGACGACTCAAAGACATGCTCCTATAGCACTGTGAGTCTCTGTGTGTAAAAGAAATAAATAAATAACGTTTTACCCGCGAATCCTCGTCATCGCTCTGGAGCACAATCTTGACGCCAGTATCAGTCACCTCTTTGGAGACCACAGTGGCGGATAACCAAGCTTCGCCGGTATCAGCGTCATCTCGAATCCAAGCTTGAATGCCTTTGGTATATACTTCCAGCGCTTGCTGGACTGTAGGTGATGGGGATTCGGCAACCATGACGCCGAGATTATTTTACAAAAGCTGTGTTTCCCTTTTCTTGTCTGGAATCAGTGTTCTGTTTTTGTGAGGAATGGGGGAGAGTCCACTCACTTTTTTGTGTTCCAACAGAACGCGCTTCTGAATAAATGCAAAACCTTTCAAAAGGTTGAAATCGTGAAAGAGAAAAAGAGGGTTCTCGGAAAGAAGGGAAAGGGCTTAAGCGGTGTAACGATCTTTTCGT
This sequence comes from Fennellomyces sp. T-0311, assembly GCA_025266875.1. NCBI lineage: Eukaryota > Fungi > Mucoromycota > Mucoromycetes > Mucorales > Lichtheimiaceae > Fennellomyces > Fennellomyces sp. T-0311. Next base: position 129,550 of record JALLLT010000067.1, read on the forward strand.
CAAAGCCAAACCTGTGTCCTCTTTGCTGAACCTGAACTTATTTTAGACGTGGCTCCAGACTGCCGGAATACTAATCGATCCATGGTGACAACATTTATCGACGTCGATACTAATATGTTGCCATCGTTACAGCTCAGTCCATTTAATGACGTTCGCTTTTCAGGGACAGGGGAGAAGAAGTCATGTGCCTAAACGGAAGCACCTGTCAGCACCATCTGACGTTCCAGTTGACGATGTCGTATTTGGGTTCGACAACAATAATTTTTCTGTGCCCGTCTCGTAAACAGCATCTGACTTCTGAATGCTGCTCTTTTCCATTACCTTTCGCATGAAAACCGGGTCCATACCGTAGAATTGGTGGATATTAGTGAAAAGAGTATATCGCTATAGCGCCGGGAGAAAAAGCCTACTACTAAATTTACTATTAACGGTTAGCTTTCTGAACGCTATCATTTGCTGAGCCCCTTCGTTTTGTACTTGGTTGCAATAAATCAACTAAAGTTTGAACCGGTGAGCTTCACACGACATGATATGAAATGGTAAGAGCCAGATCAAAAGAACATATTTCTTGAGTCGACATGGATGATAAACAGGTCTTAATGAATTCCTTTGTTCAGACTAACGTTTTAAAAAAAGAATATAGTATACCTCCTTTTCATTTTAAAGCAGTCAGCTGCACATTATTTATTAGCTAAAGGGATTAAGTAAGTATACACAGGCAATGGCAAAGAGATCAAACAACTAACCACAACCACCAATGTATTCTAGAAGCGCACCTGTGAAAGAGAATCTTGACCTTTGTCTAGACGTACTTTAGCTACGTATATATTATATCAGCCACTACTTTTGCACTGCACATGGATGAAAAGCAGGCGTATACCTGCTGCCTGCCTGTATAGCATAAGGCATCATTACACACTAGTACTTACTAAATTGCAGCATGAATGCAACTAAACTTTTCCAACATGTCATAACTTGGGCAACTCCAGTATGATTAAGACCTCTTTTGATACTTCAAATATCCGTTAAAAGACTGTGGCATCGACAGACAGCACATAGTGCTACTACAATAAGTACACCCTTAAAAAGATTAGATTAGATGACATGACCAATGTATGGCATTTTATGAAGTGCCGGAGCATGGAGCGAATTTACAATGGAGAACACACCAGAAGATAGTACATTTACGATATCAGATACATATTGTTATTTTCCCTTGAGGAAGACTACCGCCGAGTATGGAAGTTAAGCTATAAGATGTACCTCGGTGACTGCATCGTGGTAGTATTTTGTATCTCCTATGTATAAGCACACTATAAATGGGTTTAATTCATTCTATGTCTATCATTGTGAAAGGGCTGATATACATCAACCACATCAGAGGAAGTGTCTTACGCACATAGCAGGATTATGGAAAGTAACGAGAGCCTGATATGCGAATTCTATGTACACATAAACCAACTAAAAGTGATAAAAAACGATTGAACTGAGTTCCAAAATTATGAAGCTATCTGAGGTATATCTAGGGACCAGTTCGTTCAAATGGCTATTTCCTACAGTGAGACCCCACGTGGATCCTTCCAGCACACATTGCCAATGTATTTCCCAAACAGTTTGAAGCACTAGGCCGAGGATCGGCAGATTTTCAGCACAGAAATCTGTTTGGGGCGCGAAACGCAAATGTACTGCAGTTGCTATAGTTCCTATCGTGGTGGAAGATTGCGTATGGATGGCGGGTAAGGCGTTTATACAGAACGTGGTCATCAGCAGCCGGTCGAGCACAAAATATTGTATCGTTTCAGAGATCTGTTGGATGTTTGGATGGAAGGATGCGGTGTTGATCTGTTGTGCAAAAAGCTGATCTTTGGATCAGGGTGATGTCTTGAGTGAATATCTTGGGATCTTAGCACTGGCAGCGGTAAACACCATTAGATGGTCGATATGTGATTAAGCCAAGGAGACAAAGATGTCGTACGCAAGAGGCCTGGTCCAAAACCGAATGTTGCCGTAGCTATCCCATTAGTAGTTGAGTCCGAAGGCCGAGCAATAACAAATATAGTCAATACTGAAACGACAGAAATGATTCGAAGTAAGTTTGCCAACTACAGTATAAATAACAGGAAGAATTATAGGCCGAAAAGGCACGTAGGATAGTAACAGTACGTAAATTGACACAAGCTACACGTGATAAAATATGCTGAACCTTGTCCAGTCAGGGAAATTTCTAGAGCCATCAGATAGGGGTGTAGACGGCAAACGTTAACCTTGGTACCAAGACAACAGGGTACTTAACGTGTAAAAAATATCAAATCAATTACCCTATACAAATCACAGTGGTGTGCTTGCTTGTCAAAAAAAAGATGCCTGTCAATATGTATGTTATCTATGTGAACTATAACATCGTCCGAAAAATTTATAATCAATTAGTTTACTTAAGTATGCCATTTCAATTAGTTTAAGACTAAGAAGGTACGAACGTATTAGACCTCCTCTTATAGGATGAGGCATAGCATCATCATCTCCTTGCGGTATGAAAACGACCGTTCAGTATAGTACGAAAGAATGTAACCATTTCAACTTTTTAGACAAAATGAGGAAAGAAAATGGATGATTTTCTAAATACTTCACCTGTAGCCTTAACGACGAGGGTTAAAATTACTATATGTATACAGTTGTGTTAATGGAGCTTTTTCTTATTCACATAAGGAAAATAAATAAATAAATGATGATGAATCAAAAGTTATCCAGAATTAACATTCATTTCGTTAAATCCGACGTAACAAAGCGGTAAATGAAGTGTTACTTGAGAATCTAAGATATTCGCCGAATTAACAAGTCGTACAGCTAATAAGTACTTGACAAAGCGAGGTAATTCACTTATGTGACACTGCTTATCCGATTAGTGGGAAACACTGTAACACAACCGCTGTCGAGTAGAAGGCCCGAACACGTAACGGTTATATGGTACCGTTTCACCAATCCATTCTCATAAGCTGCTAATACCCGTCACCCGTTAATTAACAGTAGTCGAATGTATTATGTAGTTCTGGAAGTGCTTTGATTGAGTGCCCCAGGGAGGACATCAACTTGACCCTATTATGATTGAGCGATAGCGCAACACAAAGATCACGTGTAAGCACAATTGAGATGGATACCCATTAAGGTATGCTCGTTGAAATGCGAACTAAAACGAAAACCGGTGAGTACGCATATTGAACGAATGGTAATGACATGCTTTTTATGTACACCCATTTATCACCTTTGCTACATAGGCTTTAATGTTAAGGTCTATTATATGCGAACCTCTTTTTTGGGCATTCTGCTTACAGGACGCTTTCTTTTCATGTGAAGTTTTTGCTTAAAAGGCCAAAACACGAATGTCCGCGCCAATGGCACAATATTTACCATTTGATAAAAAAAAAAACCACTGCATAGGGTAACACTGCCTTCAATTGATGGCCAAAAGAGAAACAAGCTGCTTGGAAGAGATTGTGAATTCGGATAATAACACATTTTTTATGATTCTCTATCTTTATTCTGTGGGCTTGCTTTTTCGTTGGCACCACTCCATTCTATTGGGGACTTTTTATCCTTGGACTCCTTTCCCATTTCGCGAATCTCTTGATGAGGGTCCACTGTCTCTGGATCGAATGCTGTATCCTTTTCTTTTATTTCGTCCGTGGTACCCGAGGCGGACTGTGGTTCGTTGTATGGTTTGTTTGCTTTTTTGCCTTTCAGGTCTTGTGTTACCGATCCTTCGTTTTCTTTGCTACACACAATGGATTGATAGAATGTCCGTCGGGTAACCTTGAGCGTGGGATGAATAATCGCACGATTCATTTTTGCTTTGTAAAAGTAAAAAGACAACACCGGGCTTTTTTGACAGGTTTCAGAAAAAACACTTATATATGCCAGCATTCCGTCATTATGACATGACCAGAAACCCCCAAGTTTACAAAGGAATTTGTTTATTTTTGGCAATCTGTTTATATATACCAATATTCCACTACAGCACTCAACGCTCTAGGACGTAAAAGGAAGGCGAAAAAATTACAAAAAAATTATACGATAGATACAAAATACGGGTAAAAAGGATTACTTGCGTTCAGGTGATTGGTACAACCAATCGGTTACCATACGCTCACGGCCAGGGGGCGCAGGTTCCATGGTATTATTTGTAGTAGCATGGTAAACTTGTCGCGAAACGGTGTCGTCATGATAATCACTGACATCAAATTCGCTTCTCTCATCCTCGCGATAAGTTGGCGAGAGAGGCGATGCGGCATTAGTGCGCGACCGTGGAATGGTGTGCATAGGGTAGTCGTACGATCGGTCCATGTCCGAGTTAGTCGGTGTGGGGTACCGCGTCGATGGTGTTTGAGACTGTTGTCCCCGTGGATCCACCATTGAAAACACGATCGACTGACTGCTGTATGGATCCTCGATCGAGACGTTTCTTGGATGGTTATGGCTATAGGCCGAACCGACGGGAGCTGGGGATGCAGTCAAAGGTGCAGCTTCGGTACCAATAGATGGAGGATAATCGACATTGACGGGTGACATGGCACGCATAAACACTCCTCCATTCTGCTGGTCCGGCGATGAAGGCTGTTGATACTTTTCACTGCCGTATTGCTGCGGTGGCTGGCTATTATTACCATTACCAGACATAAAGTTCGTAATACGTTGGCTGAGCGGGCGACTGTTGTTGGTAGTAGTAGCAGCAGTCGTCGTCATTTCCATATCGTTCTTGGACTGTTGGAATCCAGATTCCTGTCCAGATTTGGAATGACTAGTAGTGGTTGGAGATGTCATGTTGCGACGTGGGTGGAAGATAGAAATCTATATGTAAAAGAGATCGTTAACCCTAATTCTCTGACACTGCACTTTTAGAACTTACAAAGAGAAGCCATAATAAAACGATACACATATTGACGTTGGCAATCAGCAGATCACAAGCGAACTTGTTGGTGTTGATAGCCATTCCTTCTGTCAAACCATCAGCGCACAGGATGACAAAGCAAGCACCATAGATAAACAAGACAATGGTGAGGATAATGTTCATCTCCTTGAAATACGACAGGCGGTTGACGATGGCAGTAGTAGCACTGCTCTTATTCCGACGTGATGCAGCAATGATGCGCTTGAATCGAAAATTCGACCGGATTCCCAAAGCAGCTGTGAGCAAAACTAAAAAGTTTTTAATTAATCTTCCGCTCTATCAGATGCACAAACGCATCATTTTGTGTTCTCAGCTTTCTTTTTCGTTTTACCTTCACCGCCGTATGCAAGTTGCGGCACGATTTCACTCTTGTATTCGTCGTCTCGGAAGCGCCATTGAAGCACCGGGAACATAGCAACGCTGGCCAGGGCCCTGGTTTTGTGAACCCATTGTTCATTATGAGTGTTGTGTAACCCGAGGACCAATAGACATTATTAACATACCAGATAATGTAAAACTTAAACTCGAACGAGCCCATGAAACTCTTTTTAGCAACGCTGTTGGAAAGGTAGTTCCAGAAACATTGCATGAGGAAAAATACGCTCGTGTGAAAGGCAAACGTAACACATTGCAAATAGTTCATTGGCTAGTTTGTAACACAATATCATTCATGGTAAGACAATCCAGGGCGTAACGGTAACGTTCATTTTAAGTAACTCACCTGGATGGGTTTTTGGTTCTCTGGAGTCCAGAGCACATATGGTTTTTGGATAATGTGTCCCGTTTGTGGAATCACAACAAAGCCCTCGGAGTACTTTATATACGTCGAAAAAAAGTCTTAATGTTTCATTAATACAAGTGAGCGAGCGAGCCAGATTTATTGTTCGATTGACATTACCTACTATTGCTTGTGTAGTCATCATAACAAACATAATCACTGTTAAGATGCTACGCAGCTCTCCCGAGATGATTCTGCTGGGTCGCAAACACCGGAACCGATCATTGTGCCAAATGCTATATACGAGGTACGCTGTAATATAGACATCGAGGGTGGATCGCGCTGTAAAGAATGAACAACAGTTTTAGAAAGTGTGTGCGGGGAAAGGACCGTGCTTCAATTGCTCTTATTACCTACGTATGAGAAATCACTACGAGAGAAAGGCACAGTAAAGCAAAGGTCAGCATCAAATACACACTGCGAGTTAATAGTAATACCTAAGATGAGTCATG